>JARYHS010007936.1:0-10998 GCA_031002005.1 Vandiemenella viatica
GCTCTGGAAAGGTGGACCCGGTCTAGAAGAGACAATAGTGGACTTCAAGCCTCTGAAATGAAGTTCTTGCGTACCAAAGAACACGAAAGGACAAAGTGAGGAATGGAATCAACCGTGTAGAGGCCGGACATAAACATCAGTGTGGCGAAATCCTTACAGCGTTCTCGCCTGACGTCATTGGGACATATCCATACGGTGGAGGAAGAAAGGAGAGCAAAGGCCAATTTTAAAATGAACTAGGGCGGTAATAACCCCGACGTTGACGCGCCCTAAAACGCCAGTAGTAGTAATAACAACAACAACAACAACAACAACAACATAAAATGAACATTCAAGGTAAACGTGTGCGAAAGTCCAAAAATAAATGGATAGACAAATCATGAAGGTTAGAGAAGACTTAAGGCTTAATTGGGAGACAGTTGATGAACAAAAAAAAAAAAAAAAAAAAAAATGATGGCTTGGAAGAAGTGTAGAGTGTGTGTAATGAGCTGACGCTTCTTGGCCGAATGACAGAGTTTCTACTCACCGCGCATGCGCCTGAGTCGGGGCTATCCTAACCTAACCCGGTTGTCCTACCGGGTATGGGTGACCTACTGCTTTCCTTGGGATGCGAACCACAGAGTGTGCTCGCTTCCTCACGTGAACAAAGCAGTCCTTTGCCAGATATGAAGCTCACTTTTAAAGCACGTAGGACCCTTCAGACTGGAACCAGCTAAGCCAATGAGGAACGTCCGTACGCGGGCGTCTATACACTGTGTGGCTCCATTTTAGCCTCCTGTCCCCCCCTCCCCCCCCTCTCCACGTCTATCCCCTCCCTCCTCTCGCGTAACACGTAACTATTTCCCTATTGATTCCAGAAGACATTATGTACTATTTTCTCTTACCAGACTATCGTAAACTATATACAGAGATTATTTTATTTTATTTTATTTTATTTATTTTATTTATCAACCTTGTTTCATGGATCCCTGCTGAGGAAGCACCTCTGGGATGTGAAACATGTCATGGTTAATACATATACATACAATATGAGTCATAATCATAGTAAAAACAAGTATACGTTCCAAAGACAAATAAAGAGAATAACAATAAACATTAATTTTTACAACTGAATTTTTCAAAAGTCATATTGAATACAATTAATTAATTTGTTCAAATTCTTGAATGGAGTAGAAGGAGTTGCCAATAAGATAATCTCTCAGTTTTTCTTTAAATATATCTTTATTTTCTGCAAATTGTTTTATACCCTTGGGAAGTTTATTAAACAGATGTATACCAGAATAATTAACTCCTCTTTGTACTAATGACAGAGATGTTTGTGGTTGGTGCAAGTTATTTCTGCTTCTTGTATTGAGATTGTATACCTGTGAATTAGAAGTAAACAGGTTACAATGATCTATGACAAAGCACATGAGAGAATATATATACTGAGAACTCATTGTAAGAACACTGAGTTTTTTAAAAAGTTGTCTGCAAGAAGTTCTTGGTTTTACCCTACACAACATCATAATAGCTCTTTTCTGTGCTATGAAAACTTTTTTACTTTGTGAAGAGCTTCCCCAAAAAATTATGCCATATGACATTACTGAATGAAAATATGAAGAGTAAACTTGTTTTGTTAATTCTAGATCTGCTGTTAGAGAAAGTGTTCGTATTGCAAAGGGGGCACCACTTAACTTCTTCAGTAGTGAAGTGATATGTTCATGCCAACAGAGTTTCTCATGTATTTTAATACCAAGGAATTTTATACTCTTTGTTTCTAATATTGTGTTATTTTTATAGCTTACTTGTAAATCTGGCTGTGCATAATTTTTTGTTTTAAACCTAATATAATGTGTTTTTTCAAAATTTAGTTTTAATGAATTTGCCTTAAACCAATTTGCTACTTCACTAAGTACTTCATTTACATTAAATTCTAGATTGCTGTTTGGCGTTTTTCTCACAGTCAGGTTAGTGTCATCTGCAAATAAAAGACTCTTAACTTTATCAGATAAGTTTCCAGGAAGGTCATTGATATTGTAACGAGCCGCGCTGTCGCCACGTTACAAGGTGCATTTTTATTATATATGTAATAATATAAGAGTAATTTACATAAATCTTGGGCGACCACGTGAATAGATTTTTGTTGTAATTTTATAAAGTACGCAAGATTCCAAGTGAGGACTGTAATGAAATGGTGAACTTATACAGTGTATCGTAGCAAAGCGAATATTCAAGAATTATTGAGCTATGTAGGCTTGAAGCTAATCTTGGTGTTCCCGAGCCTTGGCGACAAAAAGTCGCGGATTTGGGATTTGCCAGACCACACACCCTGCTCCCTGGGGATGGGTCACTCACCGAGCGGGAAAAGCCTGCCGTCCGAAACCCGAATGTTCTCTCGCCCGGCGAACTTAGCCGAATATGTCCGACCTCTGTTGGATTCTTTGGCCAAATCACATATCGAGGATATCACGTGACATTAGGTGCCGACCTGAAGGTCCAATCAAAATGAGCGTATAACTCAAAATCCTGGGAATTTTTGTTGTATGTGAGCTTCGAGACTACAAATGGGCGGAGCAAGAAGTTTCCTCGTGGACCGAAGAGCGAGGAGCTGACATTCTAGATTCTAACTTCGATCGCACCAGTCTGAGGTTGACTTGGAAAGTTGACTTCTTTCGCTAACTGCAGCTTGCCTTGCTGGAGCGAGCGTATCACCGCAACACAGCCGGTAATGCGATGATGCGCATTGCCAGACCAGAGATGCCTATAGCCGACTTGTGAGATAATCTCACATATCGTGGGTCCGCTACACTCATCACAGACATCAGACGCAGAACTACAATGGTAATTGATTACGACCAAGCCATGTGATTGTGCATTCCGTGAAACAGAACCCGTAAGCGACTTTGAGAGGATAGGTCCATGTTCTCACTTTGTAATTGTAAAAACCCCTGAGCTAGCGGCATAATTTGCCAGAACTAGTTATTTTCGAATGATATATTGTTCATTCTGGCGCCCATGATTTTCTTTTTAACTGTAAAGTCACAGTATTATGATGCCTTTGTCTGAGGTAGTCATAACTTGTATTTTTCATTGTTTCCAGTTGTCATTATTTCTTGCATTTTGATTCTGAGATATTTAAAAGTAAATATACAATTGTTTGCTTGCCTCATGACGGCTAATTGTAACTCTGAGCGTTGCTTTTATGATTTTGCCAATTTGTGTTAATGTTAACGGTAAATTCGCTCAGACTTGTAATCGCCAGTGATAAGAAATAAATGTCATATTGTGACAATTTTTCCTAAATTCCAACTAACGTCGAGATTCTTGCTAAATTAATAAATTTCACTCCTTCATATAAATTAAAATTAAAAATCCACAATTATTAATCATAAAGGTATGAAAGATAATTGTAACGTGGTTTGCCCACCAAGGCACCCACCACATAATGTCGCCCAACGCTGGTGCCAGATGAGACATTACTTCTTAATGTCTGCGAACTTGGTGGCACTAATTCAAATTAATACAATTTGGAGCCCAAATTCAGAAAGTTTCATGGAATGTTGCACATGGTTTTTGGCTGTTTTATCATTCTTGTAGTCAATAGATATTCATACAAGATTTTATTTTGATGTTTCACTTATATTTTAATGCATAAAGTTCATTTTGTTTCAATGCATAAAATTTATTTTGTTTCAACGCATTAAAAGAAGTTCATTTGTGTATTTCAATTGAGATGCAATACACTTTGTATTGTAACAATTTTGTGATCATTTTTCAAATTTTTAAATGAGTAACGTCAGTGTTGATTTCTTAATGCATGGTAGCTTCTAAGAAAATTAAAGACACGCATGTTTTGCCCATGTGTTTGAAAGTAAGTCTGCTTTCATGGTGTTGTGTTGCATGATTCATCGTTGCTTTCTCTTGCTGTATTTTGGAGGGGTATATGTATTTGTGTGTATTGAAATTCGCGGTATTTTTGTTGCTAGTGAATTTAGATTTCGTCATTGCACAATTGCGGTGTAAATTCATTGTTGTGTGTTCATATGAAGCTACGATCTCGTACGATAAAAGATTTCGATATGGAGATCAGTCTGATAGGCAAAAATCTCCCGAAATCGTGAACGATCAGGTTCAGTTAACGGAACAAAGCGAAATATTGGCTGCAGGCGAGGGGCACGCAATTTCTGAAGTTCCGACCCACTCATATAGTTCGCAGTCTACTTTGTCGCCACAGGAAGATATGGAAAATTTTCCTTCACCTGTCGGTGAGATGATACAGAACACGCCCGCACATTCAGAACAGACACAACAAATAACACAAAATCCCGTAGAGTCGTCACACCCATTACAGCAAATGATAAACATGTTGATGACTGCAATGGGGCAGCAATTTGATTCACAAAGGCAGGAATCAAGCAGGCAATTTCTGGAATTAAACAAGCGTTTTGATTCACAAAAAGAGGAAAATAAGAGAAATTCAGATTTGCTTAGCCAACAATTTAATTCACAAAGGGAAGAATTTAAAAGAAATTCGGATTTGCTTAAGCAGAGTATTGATTCGCAAACTGCGATATTAACAAATTTGGACGTGAAATTATCCACCTTCCGTTCTGAAACACAAAAACACACAGAGGTATCAACTACCGCGATTACCGATGAATGGATCGAAATTGCACAAGTGGAGCAAACCCAAAATACAGACCAACAGCTGGTAAGCTCTGAGGAAGGCGAGCATTCCACCATTACGTCTGTCGATTGTATGGTCGAAGCAGTTCCGGAAATACAAATTTTCAATCGGACACTGCTCGAAGACGTGACAGTGACGCGGCAGATTACTGAGCATAGTGGCAGCAAAAGCGTTGATACAGTGCAAAAGTCACTGCAGATCGCAATTGTGAGTACGGAATGCGTCTGGTCAGACGCGCAGTTCCGGAAAACTTGTATTAAGCGTTTCGGTTTGAGTATCCATGGAACAGAAAGGCATGATAGCATATACACCGCCATGATCGAAAAACAACGGGAAATTTTTCTGTGCCCGTTCAGGTCAAAAGACAAGTATTTTGCTGCAGAAACTAAATTCTGGCAGATCAATGAAATCAGCTGGAAGGGAAGACAGACGAGAATGTTGTGTAACACAGGTACCTGTTTGTCAGCTGAGCCCATTAGCAAGGCTAAGGGATCCACTAGCACAATGCGTCTTCCGAGAATTTTGTTAGGGAGCGCAGATGTTGGCCTTAGGGTCATCACTGAGTGCCAAACGTTTCTCGCCTCGCATCAGCGTTTTATCGCATTCAATAAATATGCGATGAGCGTGTATTCCGAAAGGAATTATGTGATAAAAAGAATCCATGGACGTCTCAAATTCTTCTTGTAGGCATTGTTTAACAAGTTGTGTAGCATGCAAAATACAATGACGAAAAGGCTGACTATGAATTGACCGATTTGGATCATAAAATTTTTATTTAAATGTACAGTATACATTCTTTAAGGTTAGACGCCTTACCGAAATTTATCATGCTTGAAAAACGCCGATGCCAGTTCCGCTAGTCTAAACCGTCTGTTTTGTTGGAAAGATTAGATAAACGTAAAAATCAAACAAAATTCAAATTACCAAATTTGCACTTATAGTTGAAGCTACTTAGGATATTTCCATATTCGTAATTTTTAATGCTTATTTCGCTATTCCGAACTTTATATTTTGTCCACGTGAAATATTAATAGTCACTTTTGACTTTCACGCTGTTAATTGGACTTGATTTGATAAAAATCCTGAAATATTAAATGTTTTCCTGAGCCAGATAAATTGATACGCACTCGCGGAAAATGAAGCGCCATTAGCAGCACAATTTCTTGTCTTCGCAATCACAATGAATCTGACAGCGATACAAATATTGTGATATGCTTTCTAAGATGTATTCTGTGACATAAACGAAAAGGGTTTCAACATTTTGTGATGCATGAGTTCGATGTAACGTTTTACCTTAGGTAGTTGCATTCTATCTTTTCTGAGCAGAAGTGTACAGCGAGCGTAATATCGCTTTGTCTGTGTTGATCGAAGATCGCAAGTTATCTCGTCAACGAACTTTACTTCTTTGTTTGTGTGTATCTGTAAAGGGTGGCTAACGTGCCATAGATAATGCCCTATAGAACACGAAACCTTGCCAGAAAGATTTGTTTAAATTGAGTTGGTCATCACAGAAATTAGGAATCTTAAGTTGGATTACAGATATAAAGGAGAGTTTTCACAATACCTTGCTGTTATTTTGCTAACGATAGAGGGAGGTCGAAGAGCAAAAAGTTAAAGGCGACTGCGTTTGTAAAGGCTAAAGGGGAAAAACTTTATTTACGGGATATATTCAATAATTCAGCTAACTTTGCAAGTTAAGGTAATTATATTTGATGCTAACTTCAATTAAAAGGGAATTTTGTATATGATAATTGCACAGATGGTGAAGACGTGAACAATAAGATTATTGGTGATATCGAAGTTTTTCATGCTATATCATTTCATACTAAGTAACGGTTTCGAAAGAGCTGGGGACAGCTACCCTCGAACGGCTTAGCTCATCAGCGCAGATAGGCAGCTGAACTCAACCGGCAGTTTCCGAGAATTCTGGCAGGTAGCGAATACCCAAGAATGAATGAGAAGGGAAACAAGTCGTTCCACGCCTCGTTCTAGCGGTATTTCGCGTACCCTTACTGTAAATTGTATAGTATTCCGTAAATTAGATTAAAACTATTGTTGGACAGTACACATTTAGCTCAGAATTGTGTGTACTCACCGAAAATAATTGCAATGTTTATATTTTTGCTTTATATAGATTTGTAGTGTTCTGCTAGCGTGAAATCTCAAAATTGCTTTGTATTGGCAAAAGGAACACCTGAGATCGGACCTTTCTATGCACAAAGCTTATAACCTTTTTCATACAAGCTAAAGAAGCATAAGTGTATAAAAGGAAAATATTCGCTAACTGGGATGGATTTCGGCTTAAAACGTGGAGTAAACGATATGTTAAAACGGTTATAATAACTCCTAAATAAAGAGAAATATTATATTCTTTGAATGTCAAGATAATCTCGAGTCATCAATAGACCCGTTGTGAAGGAATCGTAATGTTACTGAGGAATGATAGTTACGCTATTCATTATCCTTTCATTTATGTGCGGAGTGGTTATGTGCAGGGTTCGCTTGTATGCAAAGATGCTACAACGACTTTGGTTGACGATGAAAGTTCACGTCAAACCGCATAATGTGTATAATGTCTCATATGGGAATGGTAAATTTTATAGAAATTCCATTACATATACCCATGAGCAAATACAGGTACCTTTCGCCATAAAATTCGCAATCACTTCACAGACGGTATGTTAAAAGTTAGAGATGTCGACACATGAGAGACTAATTAGGAGACCACCTAACATTCAACCAGTAAGGTTCATAATTTACGTAACACACGAAAACATGTACTTACATCGTTCATTCCACACCACGTTGAATTATAAGTAAATGCCGCGTCATTAAAATCTAAGATTACAGTTAGTGATGTTTGACCATGAACACGAACACACCTTCTCTATGAAATGCTTGTTCAATTAACCGTCGGTCATGACGCAAATCACGTCACCGAATCCGACTAAACTATTCCGTTGTTTTGAGATTAAAACCGCGCAATGTAATGAGATATTTTACGCTCACCTCTAGCATCTTTATGGATGTTTGTTGAAGGCAGAATTATTTTTATGCACATGAGTAAAACATCACGCTAAATTGTAAATACAATGTATAGTTCCACCACTTTCTGCATAAGTGTTCTGACAAATGTTTTGTTTTATTAATGTGTTTCATTTTAGTGAATTTAATGATAAGATTTGATACAAGATATTTTCAAGATTATTATTATTTAAACATGTATGTAAATAATTTCTTTTCATGTATATTTTAGTATTGTGTTTAATATAACTTTGTATTTGGGAAGGCTACCTGAATTCACGTGCTTCTGTTTGTAAAGAATTGTAAGACGGCCAAAAGGACATATGCTCCCGTTATATATTCACCTTACAAGGCAGGAATACCGATGGTTATTGGAATCACATTTAAAATTAATGTAATTATAAAAATGCTTAAGTTTTTGTTGAGTCACAATGGAGATAGAATTAGGTAGTTAAAAATAAAATTATTGTACCATAATTTCATTTTTCACCAACGGCCGGCCATATTGTAACGAGCCGCGCTGTCGCCACGTTACAAGGTGCATTTTTATTATATATGTAATAATATAAGAGTAATTTACATAAATCTTGGGCGACCACGTGAATAGATTTTTGTTGTAATTTTATAAAGTACGCAAGATTCCAAGTGAGGACTGTAATGAAATGGTGAACTTATACAGTGTATCGTAGCAAAGCGAATATTCAAGAATTATTGAGCTATGTAGGCTTGAAGCTAATCTTGGTGTTCCCGAGCCTTGGCGACAAAAAGTCGCGGATTTGGGATTTGCCAGACCACACACCCTGCTCCCTGGGGATGGGTCACTCACCGAGCGGGAAAAGCCTGCCGTCCGAAACCCGAATGTTCTCTCGCCCGGCGAACTTAGCCGAATATGTCCGACCTCTGTTGATTCCTTGGCCAAATCACATATCGAGGATATCACGTGACATTAGGTGCCGACCTGAAGGTCCAATCAAAATGAGCGTATAACTCAAAATCCTGGGAATTTTTGTTGTATGTGAGCTTCGAGACTACAAATGGGCGGAGCAAGAAGTTTCCTCGTGGACCGAAGAGCGAGGAGCTGACATTCTAGATTCTAACTTCGATCGCACCAGTCTGAGGTTGACTTGGAAAGTTGACTTCATTCGCTAACTGCAGCTTGCCTTGCTGGAGCGAGCGTATCACCGCAACACAGCCGGTAATGCGATGATGCGCATTGCCAGACCAGAGATGCCTATAGCCGACTTGTGAGATAATCTCACATATCGTGGGTCCGCTACACTCATCACAGACATCAGACGCAGAACTACAATGGTAATTGATTACGACCAAGCCATGTGATTGTGCATTCCGTGAAACAGAACCCGTAAGCGACTTTGAGAGGATAGGCCCATGTTCTCACTTTGTAATTGTAAAAAAACCCCTGAGCTAGCGGCATAATTTGCCAGAACTAGTTATTTTCGAATGATATATTGTTCATTCTGGCGCCCATGATTTTCTTTTTAACTGTAAAGTCACAGTATTATGATGCCTTTGTCTGAGGTAGTCATAACTTGTATTTTTCATTGTTTCCAGTTGTCATTATTTCTTGCATTTTGATTCTGAGATATTTAAAAGTAAATATACAATTGTTTGCTTGCCCATGACGGCTAATTGTAACTCTGAGCGTTGCTTTTATGATTTTGCCAATTTGTGTTAATGTTAACGGTAAATTCGCTCAGACTTGTAATCGCCAGTGATAATAAATAAATGTCATATTGTGACAATTTTTCCTAAATTCCAACCAACGTCGAGATTCTTGCTAAATTAATAAATTTCCAATCCTTCATATAAATTAAAATTAAAAATCCACAATTATTAATCATAAAGGTATGAAAGATAATTGTAACGGGGTTTGCCCACCAAGGCACCCACCACAGTACAAAATATAGCAAAAAAGCAAATTCTTAAATAGTGCTGTAAATAATTATTAGGTATAGTTTCGTTTGATGATAGCAAAATATTTTTTTAATTAAAAATTAGGTATGGGGGGCAAAAAAAATTAAAAATTAAAAGTGGGACATGACCCAAAAAAGGTTGGGAAACACTGGTTTAAAGCGTCTATATCAATCGTTGAATCATTAAGAAAAGAGTGAAAAGAAATAATTACCTACTTTTGTAGTGATAGGATCGCAGTTCTTGTAGGCTGCATAAAGAAGGAAACCACAGTAGACACTCAGCAGTATTATAAGCATGGAACCGAAGGTGTGAATCGCTAACGATCTGGAAAATTGAGAAAGATAAGAATTAATTACGGTATAACCGAAAACATTAATATTTTTATTTTAGTATGAATTTATTATATACTGAAGCGAGACGTTTAATGCAACCATCCATATCAGAAGTTTTGTTCTGTATCCATGAGAGCTGATCCAAAACTTTTGTCTGAATGCAATATCTAGACAATTATCCCGTATAAACGCAAAATTTCTGAACTAATATCCCCATCCAAGGTACAATGTGCCGTTAATCTTGACTGATACTACAAACACAGGTGGGATTGTGGTAGTTATACGAAAATTAGAGCGGTAGACTCTCGACGCTGCCTATTGTCTGGGAAGTTCAAAAACTGCACTGCCCTCTCATTAAAAGGAGTGAAAGTAAAACTATTCACTTTTTATTAATATAATACTGTTTTAGACACCACAAAAAGTAAAATTAAAATTGAAATTCTAGATCAGTACCATGCTTCAATTAGCGAATTGCGGACTACATATTTACGCCATCTGGGGCGTCCAAGCGGTTGAATGCCACAAAACCCTGGGTTGGTCTCTGATAAATCACTCCCTGGTTAGCTTTACCAGAAATATGTAATCAGAGATATTACAGACCTATTGTTACTTATAGCCAGTAATGAGCAGGGATTCAGTGATAGCAATTGAAATAGTAGTGAAAAGATTAAGAGACTTTAATAAATTCACTGAATTTGAGTACATTGACAAACATATGAAATTCAGGGAAATAATGCATGGAAATGGCTCTAATGCATATCAATAATATCACTAATAAAAATCTAATCACTCGAAGTATCTTTCCGAAGCCAGCAGAGGGGTAGAAAACGCATTAGCCTGTACCGGAGAATTCTACATGAAGTCTTGAGATCCCAAAGCGTCAGTACAGACTGTAAACCTGGAGTGTGGGGAATCACGTGCTCACCCATAATTGGTTCATTAGGCCTTAGTAATTACTTTTGAGTGGGAGACTGGTTTCTCACGTTACGGACCTCTGCTAGCCTTGAAACTTTAATGCTTCTAAAAGGATTAAGTTAC
>JARYHS010007937.1:0-21000 GCA_031002005.1 Vandiemenella viatica
CGACTGTGAAACGGTACATGCCTACCAATAACATAATTGAGACGTAACGTAACAAAAGCAGTTATCATGAGTCGAAAGGTAATAATGTGTTATTATTTGAATCTCAATAATTCTGACAGACCTATCATACCAGTTTAAAAGATTAAAATTTCAACTAAAATTAGCCTCCGCGATGACTATCAATAAAGCCCACGGATAAACACTGAAAGTTACAGGGGTACACTTAAAAAATTAGTCTTTTTTCCCCATGAGCAGTTATATATAACTAGCTCATGGGTTGCGAACCCCCAAAGGCTATATATCTCAGAGAAACAAACACAAAAACGTTGTGCTCAAAACGAAATTAACTTAAGATATCCCCAAAACGTGACATAAGTTTAACTAACAAATAAAAACCTTCCGGACGAAAAATGGTAGGCAGATGCTTTCTTTAAACATACAAATTGGTTGTCTTTGTGATACAGGTTCAGTGAAAATATGGTATGGTGATGGCTTTCCCGTCATACTATCCCAACTACTTGCTTTTTGGGATACCTTTTACATAGCTTACAGCTTTGTATATCGAACACTAGCAATGAAATTCGGAATTCTCAGTTCACGCCTAAAAAGTCGCGGGTAACAGGTGGTATGCAACATGTCTTACGTATGAGAAATTCTGGAAGAGTGAAAACAAATTATTTTTAACAACGATAGTTTTAAATACTGAAAAGGATTTCACTTTGTTTCGTTACTGCAGGTAACGTTATAACTAAAAGATTTTATATCTATTTCATACCCGAAAAATCAAGTAATTTTTTTTAGCAAGAATTACAAAATTAATGGTATTAGCAACAACAAAAAAAAATAAAAAAATGTGTTACTAAACAAAAGAGCTAAAAATTGGTTTCTGATGTATTTTATTTTAGATGTTTAGTTTCACAGTGCGTGGAAATTTAATTTCAACGTTTTAGTGAAACAATTTTCCTGCTAGTATTGAATACAGTATTGCGATTAAATTAAACTCTACTTTTGGTCTGAAAAAGTTTTAGATTCCAGTAAAAGTTAAAATAACAATGCGTGAATGAACAAGAAGCAAGTTAATACGTGTATGTATTTACTTCCCTACTTAGAATATGTACTTTTTAATATATTGTTGTTTATTGGAATTGTGTGTATCTACCCTGTGCTATAGATATCTGTTTATTCCTGAGAGAAACAAACAATGTTTCAAATTTCCTATTGTGAACGACGGGAAAAAATGAACTTTAATGATCTACCGAACGTGGTTGGTGAACGGTTAAAGTTCTGGCCTCACATTCGGGAGGACGTGGGTTCGAATCCACGTCCGGGCATCCAGATTTGGGTTTTTCATGGTTTCCCCAAATCACTCCAGGCGAATGGCGGGATGCTTCCTTCAAAAAGGCCATGGCCGAATTCCTGCCCGTTCCTTGTTCCTTCCCGCCTCTAATGACCTTAGCCGTCGACGAGGCGTAAAGCAGTAAGTAAATAATAATAATAAAATTGATTGATATGTTTAATCAAATCGTAATAAAATTTCCATCCAAAATCTTTATTCCAGGAAATCCAATTTGCTTCACTTCAAAACACGTTCATACTTCAAGACGGAGACAGAAAGGAGTGTATCTTGAATGTAGTTGTTGATTACTGCTAACAAGACGTTCTGCAAATTAATACTTACACGAAGTTGTCATGTAATTCTGGGTGAGCCGTCATGATTCAGTGTTGAAATTTATGAAGCATTAAATTAAGGACGTCCAGTATGCTAAAAGTTAATTGAGGTTGATTACGAGTAACCACAAAAGAAGACAGATAGTACGTAATGTAAGCCATATACGTCATGTTTTGAACATACAGCCTCTGCGTTCTGTACATTTTAATGTCACCACTTTTCACGCTAGCAATTTTAAGGAACAAGGTATCCGGAGGAGACGCCTTGAGTTGGAGAAGGGTCGTGAAGTCGTGGGAACACTAGGGTCACCAAATGTCAAGTACAGCCGAACCATTTACACTTGAAATACGGACTTCTTTAGCGGAGCGAGGCCATCCGACGAGGACGAGATAAACATTCTCCGCTGTCAACTGGATGGCCAGAGGAAAAAAAAAAACCCTATCTCCTAGTCGAGAAACTTGGGTCATCTTTTTACGTAACGGACGAATAAATGGCATGTTTGCAACCCTTTAACATTTATAGGGTGATAACTGGTCACGATTAGACACCAAATTAATATTCGGCGAGTCAGAATCCGTCAATTGCTCACGAATTATGTTTATTATTAACGCCAGGTAAATTTTCATCATAAAATTACTGATACTAAGGAAAGATAATTCTGTTCCTGTATTTATTCATTTTTTAAACTAAAATTAAGTACTTCCGTAAGTAATAAACACTAAATTAAGACAGATTACTTCTCTTACAACACTGTAAAAAATTATGTACCCTCTTCCAAAACTTTTCATGAACTTATTTTTTGTTTTGTTTAAATTCAGCTAATAACGAAAGAAAGCTTTATTTGCGGGCACCTAGACCTGATTTTTGAGACTTCCTTGGGGATTAAAAAGCATATATATTGACAATATAATTTGAATACACTGCACCTAAATTAAAATAAAATCTCTACAATCCATTATTTTTTTATTGTTATTTTACAGGGTGTCCAGAAAAGGACTCCCTGATTTAAAAATTAAATATCTCGAAAACAAATATCGATAGAGGAATGCAGTAAACGGTATGTTTATCGTGACAGCTGTAAGAAGTGTATACAGCAGTTTGAAATAATAGTTACAAAAGCTGCTAACAGATGGCGCTGTGATCGCCATACGTAATGCCTAAATAGTGATCCGAAGTTCAGGGAGATCAGTTCCACCATTGAAACGTGAAAGGAGGTTAGCGTACCGAAAACATTGTGATGTGATTGTTTGCAAAGATTGTTTTCATACGATTATTTCACTTATGTATGCTGATACAGCGCCATCTGTTAGCAGCTTTTGTAACTATTATTTCACACTGCTGTATATACTTCTTACAGCTGTCACAATAAACATACCGTTTACTGCACTCCTCTATTGATCTTTGTTTTCGAGATATTTAATTTTGAAATCAGGGAGTCCTTTTCTGGACACCCTGTATCATCTGATGCTTCATAGACCGAATTTGTGAGATACGTACTCACCATGAAGGCACTCATATCTAATGCTACAGTTCTTTTTTTTTTTTTTTGTCTCTGATCAACATTTAAATGTGGAATATAGGAATTTAAATTGTATTAAAATAGTATACGTAACTATTAATGACAATTACCCACTACCGTACATAGAACCATACAACTTATCATTGACTACAAGTGCTATATGGCAAATTTGTTTTCCAATTAAAAACATAAATTACATCTTCAGCCATCATAAGTTAAAAATAATTTTTTAACGAAACAAAATGATTTAAGAAACGAAAATCGTTTCAGTTTTGATTTCAGGAGGTTAATGTTTTATAAAACCTTCTGATCGTTTTAAGGAAATTTGTTGGATTTACGAAATGTGTTAGACTCAATCCCTCTGTACAATTAAACGTCTGTCCTATTTGAGTGGATATTTTTGCTAATTTTTGTATTATGACTATAAACATAGATGACGAAAGTGAAGTATTTTAGAGTATCTGTCACTACGAACAGTGGAAGGTTTAATGTTTTGACATTGCAACTCTTTATGTAGATATACACAGTATGCGTTGGGTTATTGCATGCGGCTCTCATAATACCACTGATGACATGTTGTCACCCCCGCGTGTTTAGTGCTCATCTATCTATTAGAGGGCGAACGTAAAATCTTTTTCACTGTTTTCCAGTGGAAAGTAAAGACGTGAGAGGCCATCGAAGCAGTCAGTTTTACACTATTTCAGTTTTCAAGTCTATTTCGAAAAATGTTTTAAGCTATGAACAAAAATTGGTCCCCAACATCAAGCAAGTTCTGCGTTTAAACAAAAGTGCTAAAAATACTGATATCTGGTATAGTTTGTAAGGGGGCGTCCATTAATCACGCAGGTGTTTTTGCGTAAATTCCCCCTCCCCTGTGGTGAAATTTGGTGACGTCTGGTGGGACACCGCCCATCCCTCTCTAACGTTACATCGACATCGTGATTTTGGAGACTTTTTCCATTTTTAGATCTACTATTGATTGAAGGGCGGCAATTTTAATAGAAAGTTGACTTGTGGTTTCCGTCGACCTCACCTCTCTAGGTGAAATTTCGTAGAAACCCTCCCCCTTACCCCCACCCCATTTCAGCTCACGTATTTTATCGACACCGAGTGGGGCGGTGTAACGGTTAGCGTTCTCGCCTCGCATTCGGGAGGACGGCGGTTCGAATCCCCGTCCGGGAATCCAGATTTGGGTTTTCCATGGTTTTCCCAAATCACTCCAGGCAAATGCCGGGATGCTTCCTTCAAAAGGCCATGGCCGAATTCCTTCCCATTCCTTGCCCCCATCCTTGCCCCCCATCCTTTCCCGTCTCTAAAAGACCTCGATGTTAAAAAGAGACGTAAAAGCAGTTAAAAAAAAATATCGACGCCACCTAAGTTGCGAACAAAATGCGTAAAAAAAATTACTTTAAAATTATGTTGCCATACGTTAACGCTACTTTATTGGAACTGCTATTAATTCAGACTGAATCGCTTTATAAATTTATTGTAGCTAAAAACATCGCTTTAACAGCCAGTGGTGCAACTTGGTGTTGATGACCCGTTTTGTGGATCCTGAAATTAGGTCAAGCATTGAATTTTGTGCCAGGGGATTGTGGTCTGGTATACCGCATTCCTGTTGTTTATTAAGGTCATTATTCTTCTATGAACGCCTAGCCTGAGTCCGGGGTAGGTGGTTAACATGGGAGAAGTTTATCCCTCTATGGGAACGTCTAGAAAGAGCTAAGCGTGTTTCACGGGAACGAGTGGAGAAGGTGAAACCTGGAGCCGCCACATTCAGGCCTACTCTTCAGAAAGACCCCAAAGGGCCGCAAAGCGTAACGTCTCCATCCGACCGGTGAATCATCGACATCGTCGTATGCTCTCACTTGAATGTGGATCATACACCCAACTGTAATACAAATATAACTTAAACACAAGTAAATGAAATAAAAACCGGTTGATAGTGAAATTTCTCAAGGAAGCTGAGGTTTTTCAACAAAATAAGCATAAACAATAAAAAAAATGCGTGTTTTATGTGTGAGTATCGATGCAACAAAATCTTCTTGGGTGTCCAGCCGGATGGTGGTGTAAAAACACGACGTTTCCACAGCTGACTCTGCTGTCATCATCAGGTATCTGTCAGTCGAGGCAGAGACAGTCAGCTGAGAACAACTACAGATACCTGATGATGACAGCAGAGTCAGCTGTCGAAACGTCATGTTATTACACCACCATCCGGCTGGACACCCAAGAAGATTTTGTTGCAAATGCGTGTTTAGTTATTTCACAAACGTAGCATGTGGGAGATAGTAGTGTTCGTAAAAATTGAAACAAGTTTTATTTTACTAAACACTGCAGGGCGTGTTATATGCTGATAACTGGATTTGTGCATGATTAATAAGCTTAAAAATAAAATTTAATACTTTTCGAAATGATGGAATACAGAATCACTACGTGACATTTCCCGCAATTTATTGCTTCGGAATTCCTTTAAAACCAGTAGAGCCATGTATTTAAAACAAATGCAAAGTAGTGCAGCTTGCCTTGAATCTACCAACTGTAGCCATTGAGTTTGCTATGCCAGGTACGTTGCGATTTGAATTTTCACTACGAGTGAAATTTCTAATTTACTGTTAAGTCTTATCTCTCCATATATATATATATACAGGGTGTTTCAAAAATGACCGGTATATTTGAAAAATCTATAAAAACTAAACGAGCAGCGATAGAAATACACCGTTTGTTATGCTTGGGACAACAGTAAATTTTCAGGCAGATAAACTTTCGAAATTAGTTACAGTTTTCAACAACAGATGGCGCTGCATTCTGGAAAACTCTAAAGTACGATATTTTCCACCATTTTTACACAGCAAAGTTACAATCTGTGAACAGCACACGCTTACAGCAGAAAATGGACTTACAGAATGGTGAACACACAGACTGCGTTTACTTTTATATCTTTCAAATCGCCTGCTGAAAATTGTAACTAATTTCGAAAATATGTCATATATGTATAACGTATTGAGATGGCAACACCCGACATTACCGATCAAAAACTCTTTATTGTCATGACTGTATAATAGTGTCTCTTTTGTGCACGTCATGGTTTATACAGTTGTTCTACTACAGACACTCATGTCAACAAATAAGGTGCCTAAATTTTTTTTCGGTCTGTAATATAATATGCATTTCCCGTTTTGAAAAAAGTGGATCGAGTGGCAGGACAACCGGAGTTCATGTCCTAGTTGTTATAACATTTTGTGGCGCCAAACGACGTCATTTGAAAGTAACTGTAATATCTTTGGATGTTGGCCAATAAGTGTTTACAGTCATTGCCCATACCAGAAACTAATCAGCGTTATGGGTATGGTGGTGGGACTAATTTTGGTAATTTTACTTTACCACCAGCTCAACATAATCGAGTAGATTCGCCGCTGTCTCTTGCTGGTTATTAGTGAGTGCGGTTTGCACGTGAGGTAGCACGTCACACATTCGACTGACTTCGAGGACCAAAGTCAAGTCGTCTTCTCCTTGGCATTTCAATACAATTACAGTAAATAAAGTTCTCGTGCACTGACAAACTTCCAAATACACGATAAGCCGAATGTTGTGGATATATGTTGTCGATTCGAAATCCTTACTTAATACCATATTAAAGTGCTTGCGTCAAAATGTGATCACTGTGAACGGAGCGAATTACTGAGCTATGTTTCGTTAAAATAAAACACTATATCGTCTTGATATAGTGTTTTATTTCATGATAGTCAATTGTTTAAGGCATGCAGCGGTGCCAGGGAACAGTTTGTATTTGTAAAGAGCAGCCGACATTAGGTAAGTTACGAAGGTCACAGATATCTTGGTGGCAATCGGCTGGCCATATTGCGCGGAGAAAAGTCCAAAGATGGACAAAAATAGTGTTAGAATGGAGTGCAAAAGATCACCACAAACCAAGAGGCAGACCGATGGGTTAAAAACATTCGCAGGGCTTTAGGAATTAACTGGCAGAAGATCACCCAAGATCGATAAGTTTTGCTATTGCTTGACTTGAGTACACATATAGATGAAATAATAAATTTGAAAGTTTGTATTTAGTAAAAATTAGATATTTATCTATAAATTTTAATTACTGTTTAACTGGATGTAAAGGGAAAGAGGGATTGCATTTTTGGAAACAATATTTAGGCAGTATTTTTCTGTATATTTTATAGTACACGTGTGCAAATTTCCATCAAAAGCGGATAGAATCTGTGGGTTTGTCTAAATTAGGGGGTTATGAAGGGAATGAGTGGTAGCGTTTTTGGGTACCAAATATAGGCAATATTTTTCACTTTGTTTTCAAGTATACGTGTGCAAATTTTGGTGATAATCGGACAAAATCTGTTGGGTTTTTTAAATTATGGGGTGTTATGTGGAAGAGGGGGTGGTTTTTTGGAAATTTTATTTCTTAGGAACCATCTCCGAAACGCTCTCTACAACTCACAAAAGTTTCACCGTAATCGGATTAACGGTTTAGGAGCGCATAGAGGACACACAAACTCACGTTGATTTTTGCTGCTTACCACAGGACTGGAAAAGTGCAATAGTAGTGCCGGTACATAAGGGAGGGGTGAGAAATAGAGTTGAGAATTACAGGCCAATCAGTTTTACATCAGTGGTAGGTAAATTAATGGAAAGATTGATATGCAACCACATCAGAAATATATGTGAGGAACGTAAGTGGTTTTCAAGCAGGCAACATAGTTTCAGGCAAGGATATTCATGCGAATCTCAGTTGGTGGGGTATATGCAAGATATTTCAGATGAAATGGACAAGGGAGGCCAAATTGATAGTGTAGCACTAGATCTGTCTAAGGCGTTTGACAGAGTAAACCATAAAATGGTAGTAAATATGGTAAAAACCATTGGAGTGGATAAGAAAGTCATTTTCTGGGTAGAAGAATTTTTAAAAGGTAGAAAACAGAATGTTACGGTAGGAAATGTAGTATCAAAAGAACTGGAAGTAAAAATGGGTGTGCCACAGGGTAGCGTATTGGGACCATTGCTATTCATTATTCTAATGAATAATTGTGTTGATTGTTTACTATCTGAAATTAGATTGTTTGCAGATGACATAATGCTGTATAAAAGAATCAAAACGATAGAGGATTCTAAACAGTTGCAGGGTGATCTGGACAGGATATCTAATTGGGTTGGTAAACATGGAATGAAGATAAATGCAAAGAAGAGTCAGCTTATTAGATACACAAATAAAAAACAAAAGGTTAATTATGAATATAAGGTGGGGAAAGAATTGCTTGCTGAAGACTTGAAATGTAAATATCTTGGAATTACTTTTGATAACAAACTTAACTGGGCAGAACACATAGGACAGGTGGTAGGAAAAGGTTTCAAAGTTCTGCACTTGTTGGAGAGAGTGATGAGGGGATGTACGAGAGAAGTCAAGGAATTCGGTTACAAAACTTTGGTCAGACCATTGCTCGAATATGGTAGTGTAGTATGGGACCCTCATTTTACGTATCAAAGACAGGAGTTGGAGAGGGTGCAAAAAAGGGCTGCTAGATTTGTTTCTGGAAATTATCGCAGAATGCAATCAGTGACGGATATGATAAAATAGCTGGAATGGGATTCATTGCAAAACAGGAGGAGGATGAGGAGGGTCATGGGAGTGTACAGGGCGTATACTGGCGATGAGGCATGGAAATATATTGCAATAGGTATGAATAGTAGTCCATGGAAGGGAAAAGATGACTATGACCACAAGCTGGCATTCGATTTCAGGCACAAGGGTGTGGGAAGATTATCTTTTTTAGGTAAGGGTGTCAGGGATTGGAATGAGTTACCAAGAGAAATGATGAATAATTTACCGAAAACTTTTAAAGAATTTAAAGATAAAATTTGTAGAGGGCAAATGAAGGTAGGTGCAGGATAGGGGGAAGATGGGTGTGTCGGGAAATTGCCACCGGAGCCTATGCTCCATTGCAATTAAATTAAATTATATTAATATAAAATTAAATTCTCGTTTTTAGTATTTTCCTTGCAATTTTTTCATTTTTTCTCACCGTTTAAAACTTCCATGAATTTCCGCAAATATTTCAAGATCAAATTTAGCCAAATCGGTCGACCTTTCCCGAGTTTTAGCGAGACAAACGAACAACAATTCATTTTTATATATAAAGATGAAGTCCTTTATAAGGTATGTCTCTTCTCGTACAATATCTCGCCATCATTGATATATGACTAATAGTGTAATTATTATTCCTATAAAAAAGTTTATTTCTATTATATTGAATCATTTAGCTAACACTGATACTATAATTATAGCTCCAATAGCCCATGTTAGGTGTCATGGTCTATAATCAACTAAATGGAATGGTTGATTTGACTGAGTTGTTGAGATAATTAATATTCTTCTCTTGAATACAATGTTCTTAATACTGAAAATACATATGTTTGAATAATTTCTACGGTTGATTCTAGAATCAATAATAGTATTTATGTTAATAATAATAACGTGATTAATTGATAAGTGATTATATATCCTATTAAAGTTAATAGATGGTGGCCTGCAATTATATTGGCGTCTAATCAAATTGCCAACGTTCCTGGTCGAATGATATTACTAATGGATTGGAGAACCTTGAATGATATAAGAGCTCATGGTGTACCTTGAGGTACCAGAAGCGTAAACATATGATTAATATTATTTTTTCAATCAAATAATATAAACATATTCATAACGGTAAAGCTAGAGAAAATGTTATAGATATATGTCTTGTTCCGGTAAATACATAGGGAAATAATCGTATAAAATTTTTAAATGTAATTATTACAAACAATGAAATATGTATTATTGTTATTCCTATTCTTCTATTTGATCCTAACAGGGTTTTTAATTCAGCATGAAGAGATAAAACAAAATTATTTCATATTTAATTCAGTCAAGATGGAATAAACCAAAATATTATTGGAATAATTATTATTCCAATAAATGTTCTTATACAATTGATTGATAATCTTATGATATTTGTTGATGGGTCAAATATTGAGAATAAATTTCTTATCATTTTCAAGTTAATGAAATATTTTTAGTTGAGTATTTTTAAATTGATGGTTTATACTAAATAATAATATACTAAAAAATAATTTATTATATTGATTAAAATTAAAGCAGCTGAAAATATAATAAATAGTGAAAATCATATTAACATGGATATTTTTGGAATTAAAATACTTATATTTTTTCATTTGAAGTATTTTTTAATATACTATGTATTGATTTAAGAGACCATTACTTACTTTCAGCCACCCGGTGCAAAAAGTGTTAATTAATAATATTTAGAGATTGACATTCAATTGTTTTACTTAAACTAACTTCTTATCTAATTATCTTTTTGATCCATGATAGGAATATGTTTGGTGATGTTGATTACTTTAATAATTAATGCTTGAAATCTTTGAGAGTGGTTGGATTCTATTAATCCATGATGCGCTCATGTCACTGTTTTAAAACTACTGTATTAAGTAAATGAATTTGTGTAGGGTTAAATGGTATAAAATGGGGTCAATTTATACCTAATTTAATTGCCGGTGCTAATCTTCTATTAAAATATGCTCAAAAAATGATACAAACAATAATACTTCTGAAGCAATAAATAGGATTATTTCTCATCGTAGTCCAATAGAAACAGAGATAGTATGAAGTCCTTGATATGTCCCTTTTGGTACTACATCTCGCCATCATTGATATATGGTTAATAGTGTAATTATTATTGCTATAAAAATAATTTTATTTCTATTATATTCAATCATTTAGCTAATCCTGATACTATAATTATAGCTCCAGTAGCCCCTGTTGGTGATCATGTTCTATAATCACCTAAGTGGAATGGTTGATTTGAATGAGTTGTTAGCATAATTAATATACTTGTCTTATATATATATATATATATATATAGTTCTTTTATATAAATCTACATTTTTCGATAAGTACAAAAGAAATGGAAAAATAGACTTAATTTGGTATTAAAAAACCCACCCCCTCTCTCTTATAACCGCCCCTTTTTAATTAAGTAAAATATAAACATGCGACGCTTCTGTTTTTTTACAAATTTATCAAAAACGGTAAGGGTATCGGCCAAAGTGGATGATGATATTCTGAAAGCCATACAATTTCGTGTTTATTGCAGTTTGACCGCTTCGGATCGAACAATTAGTGAAAGAGAAATTCGAACTTGTACATATATACTTTAAAACAAAGGAAAAAATACTGCTTAGATTTAGTGTACAAAAACCTAAACACTCTCCCCTTTTATCACCATTATGAAAAATTTTCACGTAAAATTATCTAGTTTTTTTGTAAATGTCTTTATAGACAATCGCTGTTTTTTCTCGAAGAAACTTTACGAACGTAGGCATTAAAATAAGTGGAAAATAATGTTTACATTTGGTTTACAAAACTGCACTCATGTTACGAAGAATTATTACGACAGTCCGATCAAACTGTATACACACCATAACTTTCCTACCCAGTTCGCGAGGAACACCAGGTATTCAGAAATACAGTTAATACGTGATTGTTAAATTCCATAGTATTCTCATACTTTATATTAATTTACATGTAATCAAACCAGTAGTAAAAGTAAGTGTAGATTTTAGCTGCTGGTCACAATTCAGGGAAAACGCATACAGCTGTCCTCAGTAGAACGTCCTTCAGCCAAACTGAAGAGAAAGTCTCACCCATGATTCACGTCGATGTCACCCGCCCCCAAGAGCAGTTTCAGAAAGATCGAGAGGCCGAAACCTTGAATTTTCCCTCGCGGATGTGGGTGTGTAATATGTCTTGGGAAATTCTGAACCACGTATCCCTGGCAATATTTCACGGTTAATATCCGTAGCTAATGCCTCTGTTGCTTCATGTTCCTAATCTACTGGAATATTCTTAACCTACTGTCATTATAATATTTAGCTATCGATTGTTAATCTATACTATTATATATCTGTAAGCAAGCTGCGTGTGTCTCTTTACTGGAACGGGTATCGCGCAATTAGTACCGCAGCAATTTGGATGTGGATTTCAAGTTTTTAGAGCTAATGGTGCCAGTAAAAATCTGGGAAAAAAGCTAATGACTGATATGTACTGAATGAAACTGGAAATATTTAAATTCATTTCTGGATCGGTAATTATATTATACGGATCACACTGTAGTTGAAATGTTCACTCCTTGCAGAAAAACTGACAATAAAATCACAATCTCCTTTTTTTAGGATCATGTTTCGTTTCTTGACTTCAGCTATTTATCTAATCTATTATCCGAAATTTAAAACATTAATATTAACGGAATATCTGACTCAAATGTATTAAGTGTCATTAATACATAATTTACTGTAAGCGCAGTCACTATGATTATTAACATCTTTGACAATTACAAACTTTTTCTCTGGTACGACATGTTTTCAAATTTTCGCTGAATGCCGTACAATATTAACGAAAAACGCTAATATGTGATATGAATGCGGAAATCAGTTTTTATCGAAGAAAGGTGCGTACAAAAACATTAACAGGTAACGGTACCTATTTCTTATGTGCAAATATTCCGTAATAATATCGCAAAAGAAACGGGTAAAATTTTTGACTGCTGTTCAAACCACAGCCGGTAGAATAAACTGTTATATTTATTAAATAACCATCATACCCCTAATTACGCCGCAATTTGATGATGCGTTTTTATATAATTCGATGAGACTTTGCTTAGTTCTGGAGATATAGTAGGTATCACTTAGATTGTGTGGTTAGGTCGAAATGTGGCCTATATCAGAAGAAAAAATTCCGTGGCACCGCAATTTTACGATGTTTTCTTAAGGCGAGACATTTTGACATTTCGCTTTGTTCTAGCCAGGTCGTGTATCAAATGTTTTTTTAATTTGTTAAAATGCGGCCAGGAGTATTCTTATGCAAGAATACGAGAAACGTTATGTCAAAGACGATGTGATTAGGATGATGTGCGACCTGGACAAGAAGTAAAATATATTTCCCTCTGTGCCATGAATTTAGGTATATTTTGAATTAAGATATTTAGAAATTTAGGTTAGATATCGAAAGAGTTTGTTCTTTACTTTGATATTATGTTTGGCGTGAATAACATCATTGGAGATGGTTGTTCTATACTATAAACTCTGTGCCTCATTGTAAAATATCTGTCGCATCTGGTCCAGAATACGTTTACTTATTACTTTTATATACACATTTTCTAGAGAAGCATGTATTCAAAAACAGGTATGGAAAGTTATAAAGTATGGCACTTCAAATTACGCTCCTGGTCCAGGTAACACATCAGCCTAACTACCTAATATTTGACCCAATATATCTCGAGAACCAAGCAAGATATCAAAAAATGTTATTCTTTACTTTAGATTTTTTTCGTCGAGTTCTATAAGAATCCATCATCATATTGTGGCGCCAATGTAATCATGTATCTTTTACATAGCCTACAGCTTTGTATATCCAATACTAGCAATGAAATTCGGAATTCTCAGTTCACAAGTAAAAAGTTGCTGGTAACAGGTGATATGTGCAATATGTCTTACGTATGAGATATTCTGGAAGGGTGAAAACAAATTATTTTTAACAACCATACTTTTAAATACTGAAAAGGATTTCACTTTGTTTCGTTACCTGCAGTAACGTTATAGCTAAAAGATAAGTAGTCTACAAACACTGAGATTTTAGATCTATTTCATACCCGAAAAATCCAGTAATTTTTTTTAGCAAGAATTACAAAATTAATGGTATTAGCAACAACAAAAAAAATTGTTAATTAAAAACAAAAGAGCTAAAAATTGGTTTCTGATGTATTTTGTTTTAGATGTTTAGTTTCACAGTGCGTGGAAATTTAATTTCAACGTTTTAGTGAAACAATATTCCTGCTAGTATTGAATACAGTATTGCGAATAAATTAAACTCTACTTTTGGTCTGAAAAAGTTTTAGATTCCAGCAAAAGTTAAAATAAAAATACGTGAATGAACAAGAAGCATGTTAATACGTGTATGCATTTACTTCTCTACTTAGAATATGTACTTTTTTAATATAGTTTATTGGAATTGTGTGTATCTACCCTATGCATGTCTCAAAATATGACCTAAAAGCCTGTCTCTTCTTCCTGTAAGCTTCTTCCACAAATTTCTTTTCTCACCCATTATTTCCAAAATTCGTTCATTTCTTCCTTTGTCTGTCCACTTAATTTTCAGCATTCTTCTGTAGCACCACATTTCAAATGCTACAATTTTCTTTCTTTCAAATATTCCTAAAGTCCATGTTTCGCTACCATAAAGTGTTGTGCTCCACACAAAGAGTTTTAAAAAGTTCTTTCTGATTCCTAGATCAATATTTGAAACTAAAAGGTTTCTGTTTTTCATGAAGGCTCTTTTTGCTAATGCTATTCTGCTTTTAACATCATTCCTGCTTCGGCCATCGGTTGTAATTTTACTTCCCACGTAATAGAATTCTCTTACTTCTCCTATTGCATCAGATCCTATTTTTATATTTAATCCACTAGTATTGGTATCATGTCTGATACATTTCATCATTTTTGTCTTGCTTTTATTTATATTCAGTCCAAAATCTTCCTTCAGTATTATGTTCATGCCATTTAGTAACTTCTCAATATCCTCAGCCCTCTCTGCTAAAAAGACAATGTCGTCAGCAAATCGTAACATACTGATTTTTTCTCCCTGAAAACTTATGATACTTGGAAATTTTTCTTTGACTTTCTTCATTGCTTCTTCTACATACAAGTTGAATATTGACGGGGATAGACTACAGCCTTGTCTCACACCCTTTTTAACTGATGCATGTCTCTCGTGATTCTCTACTTTTATTATAGCCACCTGATTCTTATATAGTTTATAGAGTATTCTTCTATCTCTATACTTTAGATCTGACTTCTTTAAAATTTTGAACATCTTGTCCCACCTAACATTTTCAAAAGCTTTTTATAAATCAACAAATGCCCTATAAGAATCTTTGTTTTTCTTGATCCGCCCTTCAAGTATTAATCTTAGAGACAGAATTGCTCCCTTATTCACAAAGCTGATCCGATACACCGTACGCTCGAAGCTTCGCTAAAAGGCGGTTTTATGGCACAGAGTCAAATGCTTTCTGAAAATCTAAAAAAAGAAAAAAAAATGTATCTACTTGTGAACCTGCATCAATAACTTTCATTACGTCGTTTGTAAATAGGGCCAGCTGTGTTTCACATGATCTTTTCTTCCGAAATCCGTGTTGATTTGTTGTAAGCAAATTATTTTCGTCTAGAAAATTTATAATGTTCGAGCATATAAAATGCTCCATAACTCTACTACAATCAGATGTTATAGATATGGGACGATAGTTTCCAGGATCATTTCGATCCCCTTTCGTGAAAATCGGAGTTACTTGCACGATTTTCCAGTATGAAGGACCTTTTCGCCCTTCTAAGTATTTACGGAATATATCAGACAGAAATGGCCTGATTTCCGCCACATACTCTGAAAATACTCTTACTGGAAATCCATCCTGGCCCGGCGCTTTCCCCCACTTCAGGAGCTCTAATTGCTTTATGATACCTGCAGTATCTATTCTCTATCTTTTTATGTAGAAGTAAGGACAGCGGAGTGAAGATTGAGCAGAGTGACCTCTGTTAACTGAACACACTCAAACTTGATTGAAACTGATTAACAGGCCTTAGCAGCAGGAGCGTTGAAGAGCTGTGGAAATGGATTCCACTTCCTAATCTCAAAATTAGATACATACTCAGATTAAATGTACCTTTCTATCTGCAATCCAACCCCGGTAAACAACATCACTAGTGTGTATAATTCATTCTTTCTCCATAATCCTGATAAACAAATCCATTGTACGTTTAATTTATTCAGTTACAATAAAACTAGAATGAAAATAAGGAAAGAAAGGGTAAGTAAACTTATCATTGCAGATGTACACACAAGATAGTTACATGACGAATGGTCAATCGCCAACATACTTTAAAATATTTGTTTTCTATAAAGCTTTAATCAGTCATAGGGATAAGACCCATGGTACGGGGATAAGATGAGTAGACACTGAAACACATGTTGAGTCAGAGGGCGTAGAAAAATTTACTTTTTTAAGTAGGGGAGTCAGGTACTGGAATAAATTGTCAAGGAAAGTACTGAATAGTTTACCAAAAACACTTTTTGAATTTAAAATTCCCGTGGCTTAAGTTAAAAAAAAAATAGATTTTCGGTTTTCATCATATTTCGATAGATTAAAGTATTTTTTTTAAGTATTCTGAAAAGAATTTCACTAAAAAAAATTTTCGGGCATTTATATAGCATTTTCCTACCACGTACGTTTTGGTGCCACGCCCACATTTCTGTATATAATTTAGACCTTTACATCTCCTATATTGCACGTTAATGATTTTGTTTTTATGGCTCCTGAGTGTGTTAGCTATCCATGGAGTTGGTATTCTCTTGTTTCTGCTGTTTGTAAATAACACACTTTGAAACACGCTGTTAGTTTTGTTCGAGTGCGTTTGCGAGTAGTTGTTTTCTTTAATGTCAATTTCACGCAAACTCAAATTTTCAGTACATAAGCCCCATTATATCAAAAACGATCAAATATAATTGAATGAAATTTTACGTGACTCTGCATAATAAAAATAGCCACCTCTGGTACTACAAGCATTAATATTCCCCTATTAGGATCTTCACAAAAAACATTTTCTGCAGAAAAAAACTTAATATTTTTATTAATAAATTTAAAAAGTATTTCGTGAAAACTATGAAACGTATAAAGTAGATATTAGTACAGTTGACTTTACTAGCAACATGTAACATTCAGTAAAAATATTAAGGTCCTGCATCAAATAGTTTTTTAACAAATGGGTCAAACACTTGCTTAAATTAACATGGCGTTAGATAGGCAGGGGGTTGTCCCCTTAAAGGGGCAAAAGTAAGTGGGTGAATAAATTACATAAGGTTTTAAGATTAAAACGAATAAGTAAAGGAAAATTGCCACAAGGTCATGGTCTCCATCGAAATAAAATTTAATTAATTATTTCATGTGCCAGGCATTGATATATGCACAAACGACTGCTGTCAGTCCGACCACACAAGTCCTTGCAGATTTCGGGATCCTAACAGCACAAGGCTCAATTCGTAGTTATACGGTTTTATTTCATGGACTATGTCTATTTGCTTGAAATTCCAAATTTACAGTCAGGTACAGCAGGAGATTAAAATGTTTTATGTAGCGTATCTATGAATTCAAAAGATCAACATATTAAGAAAACTTTGATTTATGCTATTTATGTGAAATAACAATACCTGTTAGTTCAAATGATTACGCTCCCTTCCTGCTACTATATAAGGCGATTGCGGCAACTGATAAGCAGTTCTCTGATGAAAGCCACAGTAAGATGGCAGAAACGTTAGGTTTTAATAAATCGAGGCGGCTCCACCGGGAGAACCAAGATAATAAATACCTGTTAGTGTCTGCGTGTAATGACATAACCTGGTTCCGTGAGTATAGTGATCTACATCTACATCCGTACTCTGCAAATCACAAACATTGTGGGTGGCAGAGGGTGCTAAGCACCAATCCTACACCCGCCCATTCCAATCCCGAATAGTGCGAGGAAAGAAGGAATACATATAAGTATCAGTATGGCATCTTATTTCTCTAATCTTATCCCTCCGGTCATTGCGACCTAAATAGGTTGGCGGAAGAAGTATTTAATTGCACACGAAATTTAAATTTTTTCGCATATTCTCCAATAAATTCGAACGCAAGCTACGTCGTCTGTCTTCCAAACTATCTATGTATCAATTCTGTGACGCTTTCATAAGGGCTGTAACAACAAGTCACGAATCTAGCGGCTCTCCTCTGCACCCTCTCAACTGAGTCAATCAGAACCATGCGATACGGATCCCAAACCCCACAACAGTAATCCAGATGCGGACGCACTATTGTTTTATACGCTATCTCCTTTGTTTGAGCATTACAATTCCTCAAAATACGACCTATGAATCGTAATTTAGAATTAGCCTTGCCTACAACGGAAGTTATGTGCATGTCCCATTTCATGTTGCTTTGTACTATCACCCCCAGATACTTCACGGAATCAACCGTGTCAACAGGTGAATTGTTTATTTTGTACTCGTGAACAAACTTATTCTTCTTGTTACTTATCCGCATTGCCTTGCACTTTTTGCAATTAAGTGTAAGCTGCCATTTACGGCACCAATCGAAAATAGCATCCAAATCACGCTAAATTTCTAAGCAATCGTCAGAGCACCTTATTTCCCTATAGATAACCGCATCGTCGGCAAACAGTCGCAACCAGCATTTGACGTTGTCACCTAGATCGTTTATAAATATTAATAAAAGAAGTGGACCTATTACACTTCCTTGAGGAACGCCCGAAGTAACATTTATCTTAGAAGAGGCTTCCCCGTCAACAACGACATACTGTGATCGACCAGTTAGAAAATCACGTATCCACTCGCAAATCTGAGCCGAAATACCGTAAGCTCGAATCTTCGCTAAAAGTCGGTTGTGTGGCACAGAATCAAAAGCTTTCTGAAAATCCAAGAAAACTGCATCAACTTGCGAACCTACATCGATAACTTTCATTATGTCGTGGGAAAATAGGGCCAATTGTGTTTCACACGATCTCTTCTTCCGAAATCCGTGTTGACATGCTGTAAGTAACTCGTTCTCATCTAGAAACTTCATTATGTTCGAGCATATGACATGTTCCAGAATTCTGCTGCAGACCGATGTTAGAGATATGGGTCGATAATTCCAAGGATCACTCCGATCTCCTTTCTTAAAAACGGGAATTACCTGGGCTATTTACCAGCTAGAAGGTACTTTTCTCTCTTCTAGTGATTTACGGAATATATCTGACAGAAATGGTTCAATATCCTCCGCGTATTCAGAAAATACTCTTACCGGTATACCAGTTGTGAATCATCATGTGCTCCGCCTCGCTTAACCGTTAGCGAGTACATCACATGTCGTAACACAACTCGCCCACCAGGAGATCCGCTTCACACAGGATCCACTACACTGCTCCGGAGGATAACTCATTTGTGCAGTGGAATGTTCAGGCTCTCTATAAAAGTTATTCCCTTCACAATTAATAATTCAAAAAATTTGTTGTGTACAATTCTGGTGTATGAGGGATTACCGTTCATGTTATTACAGTTACAAAGTCTTCATATGTAACCATAAAATCTTTGTTTTTTGTGTGATTTTTATTTTTATTGGTTTATTTACTTTTTGTTTGTTTGTTACTTGTTTGATTTATTTTTATTTCTATTTTTTTTCCGGTGGCTAGACTTCTAATAACAAAGTGAGGAAATTAAGAACGATTACTTTTACTCCTATGGGTCTGTAAATAGTGTATGTTTTGGTCTTTCAGTTTATTAAACTATACTTTTCATGCGACTGTTTGAGACCATTCTCGACTAAAAGCTGCAGCCAGGTTAGCAGCCAAAGAAACAGACGAGGATTTGAGCTCGAATCATTAGTTTCATTCTTAGTCGAGTATGGTGGCGTCTTAGCTGAAGGGTTTCTTTGGAAACGTAAAAAGAGGTAAAAGAAAAATACGAATTCTTAATCATATTCGGTCATCACTTTGTGGAAATTCAGTTTGCTGCCGGCATCGATAGTGTAGGGGCTAAAGAATCTGCCCAATGGATGGTTGTTTAATGTGTTGTGTGTGCCTTGTGTTGCCTTCCCATGTATAAACAAAAAGCACTCGGAAGTAATTTAATAAGTGTAAAAATGATGTAGCAGGCCGAACAGCTATCGCACTGAAAACCAATAAATAAAAAATAAAAAGTGTTATTGGCTGTCTCGTAGCAGTTTCTTAACAATTGTTTTAAGTTTGAGTTTGTAAAACAGAAATATTTGAATCATTTTGTATTCTAATAACATTAGTTTTACTCAGACTCTATGATCAGTCTGACGATAATTCGGAATATTTACATTAGTTAAAATCACAGCCCGAGCCCTGAGGGTTGGGGGTGAGCTGTAAAATACACAGTAGTGCCATTTGGCAATACATGGGTTTGATCCCCGCTTTTTCCATCTTAATTTAGATTTTTCATGATTTCGTAAAATCACTTAAGGTGAATGCCGGAGTGGATCATTCAAATGTTAATGGCCGAATTTAGTCCATTTTATTTATCCTGAATCATTTTCTGTTTTTTATGATCTTGAAGTCATTGACTTTAGAGCCCTAAATAAAGGAACTACTTCCATATGTTCATTTCGTTAACTAAAAAATTGAATTGAAAACAATGTGTCTGAATAAAGTGCATCAAATCAAAAATTTTAGAGCTCCTATTTACATTTAACATGAAATATGAATTTATTTATGGACCGATCTTTATGCTATATACTGCCCAGAATGACATAAATAATTAAACATTATTTTTGTTTATAAGATCTTCATATACAAGTTTCGTTACATTGATTAAACATTACGGTAATAAACAGTTCAATGAAAATCTGTGTTTCCAGTGTTACAGTAAGAATAACTTTAATTCCTACTTCTGGACCCGATTCAACCAACGTCGCTTAACAAATGACCCTCAACGCTTGAGCCGACTTCTGCAGCAAAATATTGCGTTTAAATAATTTTGGAATATGAGACACGTTGATAATTATAGCATATTTTACCAGCAACGGAGACAACCTGTAATCTTTTGAATATTAAGAAGACAGATTTACTTTCTACAGAAACATTTTTTTTGTGTGTGTATTTTTAATGACGCTGGTAGGCGTGCACAAAAAATTAT
>JARYHS010007938.1:0-28860 GCA_031002005.1 Vandiemenella viatica
AATTAGGCATAACTTTTGAAATTACTTTGATCAGTATAGAGTTCTGCACAGCCTCCAACTTTTCAAAAATAACTTTATTAAGCAATTCAGTCATATAATACAATGTTGTAGGATTACTGTAATTATATAATCATGCCAGTTATTAGAGCAATGAAAATCTTTTAAATGGCTTGGAAAATATGCACATGAAAAGACTAGCTATTTCATTCGAAAATTTTGTTAGTAAATTACTTATGTTTACTTACAATGGTATTAAAATTAAGTAAAGCTATGCAATGATCTAAACGCAACCTGAGTTGTTAATCCAGGGATTGTAATACATAAATCCTCCCATAGCTTAACACGCATTACGTATTTGTAGTAGAAACTTTTACTTACTTTTTTTTACTTATGGCTTATGTTAGAGGTGGGATTGGACTAGGGACGAGGAACGGGAAGGAATTCGGTCATGTCCTTTTCAAGGAAGCATCCCGACATACGCCTGGAGTGATTTAGGAAAAACACAAATCTTCATATCCGGATGGGGATTCGAACCGGCATCCTCCCGAATGCGAGGCCAGAGCACTTTTACTTATAATTTTTTGAAGCAACATTGCAGAAAATCAGGGTCGGAATATTTTGTAATGGTAATAACCACATTTTTTAAACATAGTGTCTGTAATTCTTTGGATTTTTTGGTTAAGTTTAGAATGTTATGTTTAATAGTCGCAGTGGCCAAAAGATGAAATCTACGCAGACAAACTTAAATGCAAACGAATGTTTTAGTTTTCAAGTATTTCTGGAAGCTGATATTTAGGAGAACTTTAGAAAAACTTCTACAAATTTCTGTTTTAAACAAACATTTTATCTTTTTATTCGATGTGTGGATTAAAACATGGTAGTTATGCAATGTAGTCTTCACGGGTGTACCGCCGGATAGTGTTGTGGAAACACAATATTTCGACGGCTAGCTCCGCCGTCTTCTTCAGGTGTAGAGACATCTGCACTGGTCGGCTGACAACACTATCCGGCGATACACCCGTGAAGACTACATTGCAGTCATACGCCACGAAAGTCTTCGTTCTTACATGGTAATTATGCTCTTGATTAAAACTCCAGGCATTTATACATGAGTTGGATTTTGGGGAACTAAATTAAGAAACTCTTTAAAGAAAAAAGTATTGATCTTCGTTCACTAAAAAACAAATAATTATTTGCAGTAATGCCTTATAGACTTCTTTACACCACTACTTTTATCAATGAAAGAGGACAATACCCATCTGAGACACCAAGAAATACAGTATACATATGCTTATTGTCACTAGACGTTTGAGTAAAAGCAACTATGGTGTACCTTTTGTTTTCTGGCGAATTTTTTTAGACTCACGCGACGATGTGAATTAGATGCTTCGAAGTCACGCAGCGACGGATAGGGTAACCGTTTGCATGTCACCAGAGGGTTGGTTATATGATGCTGTAGTATAAAAAATAAGATTAGTTCCTCAGAGAAACGTGAAATACTAAAGTAAGCGATCGCTTTCTGGTGTTTTCAGGTACAGATATCAACGTACCTCCTCCTACGCTGCAAAACACAGCGTCTCCCTCGTACAGTAGCCCTGACGGCTACGACGACGGGCAGTACCGAGAGGACCCGAGTATCTACTACAAGTCGAGCAACTACAACAGCAGGCCGAGGTACCAGTCGCGACCCGCCTACAACCCACCTCCACCACCGCCACCACCTGTACAGTACAACGCGCCAGCCCAGAGAGATTACTACGAGCCCCCTCAGCAGAGCTACTACAACCCGCCACCGCAGCAGCACCGGTACTTCAGCCCTCCGGCGCAGAGGCCTCCAATCAGCGTCGACCCTAACCTGTTCCGTGGCCATCCCGCCACCAACCTGGACATCAACACTGGCTCCTACACTATCACATACAAGAAATAACTCTGCCTGTAATAAAAGTACTTTATTTATTCGACTGCTGGGAGGATGGTACAGCAATATTCAGCCTACACGAACTACACTTCGAAGTTGGCCATTGTTATGTTATTTAACACTGGACTGGGTGGGTGTGTTAGAAGATTGTTATCGTCATTTTTATGACAAGTAAAGAGTAACAGAGAATTGCACCTGCAACGGTACTACTGTAGCAAATTCATTAATTGCAGAAAAACAGGTTATTACGCATTGTCCCAAAACCCTTCTTGGGACCAATTAATGTCATCAATTAAGGTGATTAGTGCTCGGTCTGAAGTAGCACTAACTCAGTTTATATACAGCAATTCTGATATAAAACCTGTTCCCCTATCCAAGTTCATTGGGCAGGAACGTTTTTAGTTAATCAAGTACTAAGATCCTTGAAAATTTAATGTTTTGTGAAGCTGAATATCGGTGTAAAAATGCTCATTATTTCTCTAGTCTATGCTATAAACTAAGAGTAGTAGTATTGTCCCCTCTAAATTCCACATTTCTTTGTAAAATAAAGATATCTGCATACCTTAAATGAACATATTATTTATTGATGACGTTTTATCATAAAATGAAATATTTTCATTTCATCTGTGCTCTATGACGCTGTTGTCTGGAATGAATTAATGTTTTATCTTCTGGTGCTATATTTGCAATTATGTAACATTCTATTAGATCAGTTTCATAGTGTCTCTTATATTCTGAAACGTCATATTGTTTTTACTATGACATTAATGTAATGGTATACGTTTATGAATCTTTTTAGTAAGTGTATTTAATGATACAACATAGTTTCTAATATGTAGTGAAACTTAAGTTTTCTTTTATTGACTTATAAAGTTTGTAAATAACTATTAGTTACTTCTGTGCCACTTGCCTTTAATCAGCTCGAGCTTAAAGTTCAACACTTGCAACGTTTTATAGTGGAACTGCTATATAGGTTCTTGAAGCTTCGAACTGGCTGGAAATAGTCATGTACAAATGTTTTAATTTTTAAGGTAAGTTTTTTGTAAGATTTTATTTAGTACGGTGGTACTAACGAAGAACGTGTTACTTCTCTTTTTTGTATAAATAAAATATATAGCTTTTCGTACAAATAGTGTTTTTTGATAAAAATTAATATTAAAGCATAGAAAGTAGACCTTTTAAAGAAATGCAAAGCGACTTAGGTGTAATAATAGGTTTTATTGTCTTCTCCATATTTTATAGTTAGTAATTCTTTTCTTAAAAGAACTAATTAAATGATCAGTTACAAATGAACGAGTTACACGTAATTTGTATGTTGCTTCCAACCGACATCTATGATTTACTGACACTGTATAATCCAGAAGGTAATAGTAATATTATTGCCGCAATATACGAAACATTGAACATTCACCGTCTGTTGCCATCAAAATAAAAATATTACAAAAAGCAAAAAGGTATCTCTAGGGAGCTTTTCCTGTTGTTGCATTAAAATTACATTAATTAAAAATGTTATTAATCAAAAGTAATTCAATATTCGTTGAACAAATAGGGTAGTGCAGCAGAACCGTTTTAGAAGGTGATTTTATTAAACAGCTCATATGCTAAGTTACTTTACAGAAAGTGCACTTTTTTTAACATCCTTTGAACTATGGTGTGGCACATTGCCTCGGTTCAAGTTCTTTTGTTAACACTACAACAATAACTGACAAAACAATTTTAGCTCTGAAATATGATACCTAAACAAATTGGTTCACATTCCCGCAACGTTCTAATAGTGTAGGTAAACAGTCATAACGATTGTAGTATATACGTTTGACTAAAGTGGGAAGACATGAAGCAAAAAATTAACTAAATGTAACAACGATTTTGACTTCCATGTTTATCTAATAATATGTAAAGGTTACAAAGAGAAGAAGCACGTTTTTTCATCTTCCAAGAAATGTCCTTCTACTCAACCTTTACGGAGCAGAGGACATTTAGGAAATGACCGAACAAGAATGTGCCATGACGAGACATGTCAATGTTAACTAAAGGCCAAACCACGTCAGAAATACCGGTTCTTTCGTAACTGCTCCAAATGAGGCGGAGCGGCTCCCGACACTAACCAAACAACGTAATTACAGAGAACAGGTCACACAGACGAGGACACCATTACAGACTCAATGTCTTACAAACATTTGCTACCTTTAGTTCATCTCAAACCATACTATAATTGTTTTAATGTACGTACATGAATAAGGTAGTAAAAAATATTACGTCAAAAAGAGCTAAATCATTGAAATGAAAAGTCTTAGGACATATACCTTTTAATTATAATCTTTTCAAAATACCAAACATCATGCCTCACCAATGAATATATATACAACGATGAACTGATTTCAAACTTGAGCGTAGCTTAAGAAGGACAATTAGATTCAGACCATAACGTGCAGAAGTGAGTGAATTAGGATAGGTTTGTATTTTTCCGCTGCATTTCCAGGTACATTATCAGTGGTTTGCAGCTGTTTCAATGCGATCCAATATTTGAAATACGAGATTTTATTGAACGGAAAAACAGGCTGATTGAAGAATTTACAAACATAATAATATGGTGTTTTCCATGGTTTCCCAAATCACTCCAGGCAAATCAAGGGATGCTTCCTTTAAAAGGCCATGGCCGAATTCCTTCCCATTTCCCCATCCTTTCCCGTCTCTAAAGACCTCGCTGTTAAGAGACGTTAAGCAGTTAAAAAAAAAAGATAATATGGTGACCATTGATACAAGCTTAGACTATGTGGAGATAAACGGGTACACTTTCATCCTTTAGCATATAATCGTAGGTGTTGTTAGCAAGATGAAAACCTATTTGCAGAAAAAGAAGTTTCTACGTTCGGCAAAGACGTTATATCATTTCCACCTGTCAACTGGATTTGAAAGAAAACCCCAATAAATAGTAATTTCAGTACCATAATTTTTAGATGAAACATAAGCTGGACAATTTTCAGCAAACTATAAATCTGAAATTTAGATCTAAGGCTGAAACTTCCACAGTCTGAACTAGAAAAAAAATCTATTTTCTAATCAATTTATTAGAAACAATGTGTTATAACTTTTTTAGGAGTAAATATTTTCCCCTACTGAGAACTTTACAAGTCCTACTAAAATGAAATCTTACCACCTTCTCATTTGATGAGTATTTAAACAAGTACCACATGAAAATTTCGGTAGATTGTGCAAGCTATTTTGATGTAAGTAATTTTGTTTTTACTCTTGTCACATACTAAAATATGTAAAAAGTAATGCAGTTGCATGAAATTGTGATTTCAGAAATCGTTAAATAGTTACTATTTCATACCTTCTCAACCTAATTCAGTTCTTTGCGGCGCGGCGGTATGCCTTTCCGTCAGTGTAAAATACTGTATTTTGATACAGAAAAAAATTATCACCAAAGTGTACAGCTATGGGAAATAGTCCTGGCAAGGGTTTGGTATTAATGCTTGTATTTACGTCCTTTCCCCATTACATTTTTACAGTTATAAGAAGTTTCCGAGATATTACCAAATAATTCGTTTCCTAATATAGGGTAGAACAAACTCAACAGCAAAAATGGAAGTTATGTTTACACATGTTTGATTTTGATAACTAATAAACTTTTCTTTAAAAAAATGTCACTACAAAGATTTCAGGTGATTAAGGGTTCATTTCGTTTATCGGTTCTCTTTATAAAACTACTTGTTATATTCATTCCGGCGAATTTCATTCTGATATCAGTGAGATTATCATTTAAAGGATTTTATTATATTTTTATGGCCATCGAACAATAGAAAGATGTAGTTTAGTTAATAAAATTAGATCTTTTTAGCTACTGATACGGTATGTTAGCTTAATTCGCATTTTATGCACATTTACTTCAGTTGTTTGTGACTGAAAGTAAATATTTGCTTTTAATATAGTCTTCTCGGGTAACTATGCCAGTGTTTTCACACGATATTTCGGCATCGGAACTCTGTCCCCATCTTCTGAACCAGAAATGACGACAGAGTTCCGATCGCCGAAATATCGTGTGAAAACACTGTTCACTCGCTATTCACCTGAGAAGACTATATTAATTCTGAACGCCTAGAGAAACTTCGATATCATGTATAAATATTTGCTGTCTGTTCGAGATGGAAGTTTTCGAGGAAAAACATACATTAATCGCCTTCAACAAATCATTTAATTACCTGATTCTTCGATAATGTTTATGATTAAATGATAATAATTTGATCTTATATACCAGCGAATCTCAAAGTGTGGTACGCGAACCCCTAGGGGTTCGTGAGTTGATCATAGGGGGTTCGCGGCGAGATTTACGTAATGGTGGCAGACTGATTGTATCACGCGTGTGACATGCATCATTTAATACAATGCCTTCAAAGAAATATCGTTCCTTTCACTCGATGTGCCGAATAAGTATTAATAGATAATATGTAAATTTTTGAACGCCAAATATCTTTCAAGGTTCAAATTCTACATTATGCTATATATTTCCATTATTCGGCACCACTCACAATCGTGTTAGGTTTGGTAACAATAGGGGCTTGAAATTACGTAATAATTTGTGACTGACAAAAAGCGCGCGGCATTGTTTAGTATAGTTGTTTCTCAAGTCAGTGGTACTCCACGCGCGCACTTATTTCGGCCGGCTGAAATAAAGTTGATAAGTAATTTTGATTAAAAAGTAAGTGAAAACATGAACCAGTGGTTAAAAACCGGATCAATACGCGGAAAATGCCCAGATACTCAAAAGTTATCCAGTTCAGAAACATTGAAAACTTCGTTGAGTCAAATTGTGTCTACGTCTACTGAAAGTTCAATTTCAAAAGAAAATACGCGGAAAACAAGTAAACCAGAAGAACACTTCATTCCATCGAAAAAGAAAAGAAAATATGATGAAGATTATCTGAAAATTGGATTTGTGTGCAAAGAAGACACCCAGTACCCAGAGCCACAGTGTGTAATATGTTCAGAAGTTCTCGCAAATAGCTTGATGAAGCCATCATTGCTGCGAAGACATTTGGAGACAAAACATCAGCAGTACGTAAACAAATCTTTAGATTTTTTTGTTCGAAAAAAGAGGGAGTTGGAATCTTCAAAAAAAACTGTGACAAATACTGCAACTACCAGCGCTGATTATTTACGTGCGTCTTTCCTAGTGGCATACAAAATTGCAAAGACCGGCAAGTCATACAATATTGCTGAGGAATTAATTTTGCCAGCTGCTAAAGATATGGTCAGTTGCGTGCTAGGAGACAAATTAGCAAAATTGCTGGATAAAATACCACTTTCAAATGACACAATCGCAAGGCGCATTCAAGACATGGCACTCAATGTTGAAAATCAACTAGCAGAACGACTGCAAAATACTTATTTTGCAATTCAAGTTGACGAATCAACAGATATTACTGGACTTCCGAATGTACTTAGTTTTGTTAGATATGTACACAGAAACATTTCTGAAGAAGATTTTCTGTTATGCAAGAACTTGGAGACTACGACAAAAGGAGAAGATATTTTCAACGTCATCAATGATTTTTTTTAAGAACATGGCATAGACTGGAGAAGGTGTGTTGGTGTTTTGACTGATGGTGCCAAGGCCATGACAGGTAGGATATCTGGACTAATCACTAGAATTAAACATCTTGCTCCTGAAGCCAAAAGTATGCACTGTGCATTGCACAGAGTGACACTGGCGTGCAACAAAATGCCTGATTATTTAAAAACAGTATTGTCAGAGGTCGTAAAGATAATAAATTACATAAAAGCACGTCCGCTCAACTCGAGACTTTTTGCATTATTATGTCGGGACATGGGCAGTGAACATGTTTCATTACTCTTACATTGTGAAGTGCGTTGGTTGTCAAGAGGCAGGATGTTAGCTAGGTTTTTTGAACTGCGTCATGAAGTCTATTTATTTGTGAAGGACAGTGACTTCAACCTCAAGTTAAGATTTGAAGATGAAACCTGGCTTATAAGGGTGTCATATCTAGCTGATATTTTCTCTCAACAAAACGAAAGCTTCTATGCATGGCTCCACGTGTAACATATTCATTGTGCAGGATAAAATACAAGCACTCATAAGAAAAATTGAATTTTGGAAAACTTGCATGATGTCAGGTGTTATTGAATGTTTTCCTCTTCTGCATGAATTTGTTTCGACCAATACCTTATCACTGGATGCCGAAGTAAAAGCTGAAATTATTGTACATTTGTCTCAGCTCTCTGATGAACTGAAAAGGTATTTTCCAGATATCGGTAATTCTGAAGACTGGGTTCGAAATCCATTTATGGTCACAACCAAAAGCATAAATTCTGGTTTGAGCATTAAGCAACATGAATCATTGCTGGAAATGTCCACAGATCGTACTCTTCATGCTGATTTTAAAAAGATGTCTTTAATTGATTTTTGGGCAGCAAGACAGGAAGAATATCCGGAGCTCTCACGTAAAGCAGTTAATTTCCTTTTACCCTTCGTGACAACTTACTTATGTGAGAGTGGGTTTTCACACCTGGTTATGATAGAAACGAAATACAGGAATCAAATGAATGTCGAATATGAAATGAGACTGAGATTGAGTAAAACTGTTCCTGATATTGACTCAACATTCGACAAAAAACAAGCTCATCTATCACATTAACTGACAACAATCTTCTGTATAAGTGTATTACTTTTATGAAAATAAAAATTCTTATTTTTTTAAAAGCTTTTTAAAAAAAATTATTTAGGGGGTTCGCCAGTGTCTGGAAAATTTAAAAGGGGTTCGCGGAGCATAAAAGTTTGAGAACCGCTGTTATATACTAATTCCAGAAACTTTATTATAAACAATGTAAGAATCTGTGTCACTATTTTCAGTTATATCTTATTTATTCTAAGGAGAAAAGCAATGAAATGCGAAACGGCAGCCATAGTTTGATTGCGTTAAGCTATTATGTATTTGTGTGTGTTTTCCACCACCACAAAATCCTTCAAGAACAATAGTATACCTGAAAGAGTACTCAGATATTTTGAACACGTCTCTGGACTTAGATGGAGGTAAAGAACCCTTAAATTATTAAAATCTAAGAGAAAAGCTATTTAATAATTATATATCAACAAAATTAAGCCACCATAAAAGATAAAAATAACACGTGATTATTTCAGTATGAAACAGAAACACATTAAAAATATTTTAGTTCAGAAAGTAAGAAGATAATGACGTTACGCCCATGATACCATGAGTTAACCATTTCAGCAACGTAAGATTTTCGATGGTTTCCCTAAATTCCGATATGGTTCCTTCAAAAGTTAATAACCGAATTTCTTCCTACTCCTTGTCAACAGTCCTCTCCTATCTCTAATGAATTGACGTTGACGAGGCGTAAAGACCTAAGGCAGGCGTGGCCCTTCAACATTTTTTCCGGCCCGCGAGATTCATCACACTTTTACAAAATATATTTCTTTTTTAATGGACAAAGTAGAGAAAACCAATGTATCAAAAAAATTATTTATGGAGCTATATATTAAAAAAATATTAAAATTTTTAGGAAAAATTAACTTTGATTTTAAAATAATTATCGTGGAATATATGACAGATATTGCATGTTTTATTTATGAGTTTACAGTTATGAGTTCGCAGAATAATTAAATTCTTGAAAAAATATCTATAGTGTGTCTAAATCTAATATAGGGATATATAATTTTATATGCGGCCCGCGGAGTTATGATGCATTTTCAAAGTGTCCCGCAAGATCATTTTGGCTGGCAACCCCTGACCTAAGGCAAACATAGTAATAAAATTTCTTTTGAAGAAAAATAATGTTTCAGTTACTGCAAAATATATGTAATCAGTTTTCAAATAATGTGACATGAAAAATTGAGGTACGCGAGGCAGTTTTTAATGCTATTTACAAACTGTTTGGAAAATCTACGTTACAGTTTTCCGTTTGCAGTACAATTAATTAGAGACATAATTCAGATTTTTTTTAAAAAAGACGCCTGTAATGAGAATAATAATAATATTTGAGCCTGTGCTGTGTATCTGATATCCTATATCCCATCTCCATCCTATTCGGACAAATTTCCATTTATTGATAAATTTTTCACTGTTACAGTAAATGATTAACACATCATTTAATGTCTACTTTACTCTTTTAAATATTACTTACTATCTCAAGAACTTAATAATTGTCACTTGTAGCAATATTTATAACACATGGCAACTTCTGATACATATTAATGTGTAAATATGCTTTATATAGATGTGTTAACTGAATAATGTTTTTGAGTAGAAATAGCGGTTGCAAGTGATAATAAATTGTAAATGAACGTAGTTTTCCTCGGCGTTGTTTATTTATGAATGTTACTCGGTGAACAAACAGAGTGATACTATTATTTATACACAATATTTCGGCGGCATAAAACTCCGTCGCCATCTTCAGGTGTAGTCGTAAGACTTGAAGTTTACCTAGAGCTCGTTGTTTAAAAATTTGCATAGCAACGACAGACGTTGTTACGTTGCCTAGCAGCATCTCAGACTTCATTAGACTCCCGCGGAGCACAGCACAGAGCGTTGCTGACGAGAAGCCTCAGTAACAGATATCCACGCATCACTTAGTTGGAAACCACAATCCCGGTTAACCAGAACAGGCGCGAGGCGAATCTCAAGTGCTCTCCAAAGGATGACCTTGCCATTCGTACACCGGAAGTTAATTGCATCCCGTGTGAATGCGAAAAGAAGTACATCGGCCAGACAGTACGGTGTGTGAAACAACGTTGTTTGGAACATGCCCGACATGTTCACCTGGGGCAATAGGAACCGATCAGAGAGTCTATATAAAATCCAAAAAGGTAAGTAAACTCTTGAAAGAACTTATTATATGGGTAAAATGTTAAAGGTCCCGTAGTAAGCACTAAAGTTGATTTGAGAAACATTACGATATAAAGTGGTGTTATTTCTTTCGTGGCAGACAAGAAATATTCGAACCCTTGCTCCAATTTTCATCTTATCACCACAAAATCGGGAAAACATTAATTGGTGGAATTGCTTGCCCTCCTTCCTTCCACTCCTCATCTCTCCCGCTTCTGTACTGCATCCTTTTTTGATTTGGCACACGATAATAATAATAATACTACATCCTTTGCCGGTATAATAGTGATGCCATTTTTCATAACTTATTATGGTCGAAATCAAAGAATTATGTGAAATTTCATTTTAGAACAATCGTTGTTCTGCAGAAATTTTACAATACATTCAGTCACTGTATTATAGCACAGGGAGAAGAGCGGTATGTGGGGTTACTGATTAAGGCGTCTGACTGGCGATCAAAAGGTCCCAGGTTCGATTCCCAGTCGCGGCGGGGATTTTCATAGGCCCTTAACCCGAAATTCACCTCCGATACAGCGCGCTGTGTAATGTGAAGTATGCCAAAACGCTTACGTGGTTCGAATTGCACGTTTAACTGTAGTTCCTCTATACCCGGTAGGATTGCCGGGTTAAGTTATGGCGGTTACGACCGGGGCGGAATCCGCAGCCAACAGAAACCCTGTCACCAGGTCATTACGACCACACGGAGTTACTATCATTAACACAAGGAGAATCTTCTTCTTTTGAAGTTCAGTTGTGAAATGGTTTGCTACAGTTCTGCCGAGCCTACTGAGCTTGCAGTAGATTCACGCATTCGAAAGGACGTCGATTCGATCACCGGAGCCGCCATTAGATTCCGGTTAGCATCGTTTTCCAAATCAGATCATACGAATGATGGGATGGTTCTTTCTTCCTATAATCCTTTCACGGCTCTAATCACTTAAGTATAGTCTGTAGGCAGTTATTTCTACCTTTTAACTTTGTGGCTTACGTCATCAGTCATTTTCTGTGTACCACGAACGAGGTCTCCCATGATCTCCCTTTCAGTGTCACAACTAAAATGGTGTAGAATATGACCCTTCAGTTTCTTTCCCCTACTATGTATACGACCGAAAATGAAGTAATTTTTAGTATTGATAGAAGCCATTTGGTGTTGCAAGATGAAAGTACTTGGAGAGCCAGCGATGGCACAGGACCGGTGCAAGTGAGGGCGTGTCGACCTTGGCGGACTGTGTGCCTGCTGGGTGTGTCTTGGCATCGACCTTGGCTCCCTGGCCCCAGAGCCTGCCGTTAACTCACTACGCTATGCCGACATCTTGCAATCTCTCCAAATGATCACTCTGCTATTTGCTCTTCTCGAAAAATACAATAGTAATAAAGCACAATTATCAATCGAACAACTGGTTTTGCGTTACAAATTTTAGCTTTCCCCTGTAGACTAACACTGACGAGTTAAAAGAAAAGTTGTAGTCTATTTATCAATATTGTAGTCAGAGAAATTCTCAAATTTAATCCAGTGGCATTCCGATGCTTTTACGGCAGCCACATAACGGGCCTTCTCAAGCGTGTAAAAGATGACAGTACTTACGACGTCACCAATTAAGGTTTACTGATATGTATAGTCTGATGTGACCATGTCGAGTGAGAAAGTGTTTGCATTGCAATTGAAACCGATTCTTATGAATTACAGCTGTGGCAGTGAGAGTCTTGAGATCGATAACATGTACTTCGACAACGTGTCTCGTCCCTTTACCCTGAGTCATCTTCGTATGCTTCAAAAGGATAACACAACACACTCCCTTGATTGTTTAACCGTTTTTGAGAAAATATAGAATCACTATACCTTCTGAATCCATAAATAATATTTAAATCCTAAACACAAAGCCCGTCAAAAATGACGGGTTTAATGGTGTGTTCTGGCAATTAATTTCTTTTTAGTTGCTTACCTAAATAGAATTGTTACAAAATAAAACTCAGTGTGCTGTAATTTCTCGTCCTCGATTATGTAGCAAAAAGATTCAGTTGTCAACTTGGTCCAGGTCGCGTTTCAGCGTAACCACATTCTCCGCCCATGTCACCGCTAGAAAATCTTAGCTTCAATCACACGCGAAATAATACATTCCCTGTATCGCATGTCAGTGTCATCATGCACTGCAATACAAACTTAATCCAAAATCTTCACAGTTTCTTGTCTATGATGAAGATCGATGTTTTAACTGCTGATACAGCTTACATCCGGCTGAAATAATGACCCCAGTGAAAACCATGGATGTTAAAAATAAATCTTAACAGCTTACGGTATACCACGTAATATTAGTTTTATTTGTGGTTTAGGCCACATAGATCGTGATCGATTTGAAAATTGTTTCATTCAAACCAAGTAATAATGATTTCAGTGAAAAAAGACACTGATAATTAATAGCATAATTAGTAACGTTACTTTTCTTGAATTGCTATAAAATAAAGCTCAATGCAGTTCCTAGTACCTTACACTGTAACAAAAGGTTTTCGTTGCTAGCCTGGTCCATGTTGTATTTCAACCTAAACACGTAAAAAACTTGCCACCAGAGAAACAATACTTCAATCACACGCATATTAATACGTGTACTATGTAGCATTTTAGTGGTCACATTGCATCTCGAAATAAACTAAATCAAAAATCTATAAGGGTTCTTCAATCTTCATTTTTTATATTCGTTATTCAGAATTATACTAACACATTTGAATTGCTGACGCAGTTACATGCGACTGAAATAAGGCATCAGTAAAACCAAAGTAAATTAAAAATAAATCATAACAACTTACGTCATTCCAACGTAAGAATAATTTTAATGAGTGGAAGATGATATTCTCCACCGGCCGGAAACTGGTAATGCCCTGTTGAAATTTGTATCTATCGTTTCGTTATAATGGCATCTTCTTCACATTTGCACCCTCCTTTTTCTGAAAAGTCGCCAAGAATTAAATTAAAAATTTGGAAATGTGAGACGCTCAACAACCGCAAAATGTTAGCAACACTTTCGTTAGAACGAAATAATGATTTAAGTAACAGAAACAAATTAAATTACTAAAAAAAATACGCATGCCCTATGCTGTAACTTCAAGTGCCAATTATAGTAACAATCTATCAAAACTTCAGCTAACATTTCGAAAATTAAAGCTTTTAACTTATATATATGCGATTTTAACGAATACTTTTACATAAACTAATATTAAATAAATCTAAGCAACTAACAAATATGCTCCGTCAGTTAATTTATTCGCGAATGCTTAGAAATGTTATTAAACAACGTGGGTATTTATCTGCAGTTGCTTAACTAAACATAATTGTTACAAAATAAAGCTCATTGTAATTTATCGTTCATAGTGCTGTAGCAAAAAGCTTCAGTTGTCAACTTGGTCCAGGTTGGATTTCAATATCCCCTAATATTGCTGATAGCAAAGCAAAGCTTCAATCACGCGCAAATTAATACATTCCCTGTATCGCATGTCAGTGTCATCATGCATTGCGATATAAACTTGATGCCAAATCTTCACAGGTTCTGACACCTTTCTTTCTTAATACCTGTGATGGAGATCGATATTTTAACGGCTGAGAATTGCTTACATCGGCTAAAATAATGACTCCAGTGAGAACGAAGGATGCTAAAAATAAACCTTAACATCGTATGCTATGCCACGTAATATGTTTTAGGCCGAATATATAGTGATCAATTTTCAACTTCTTTCATTCGAACCATGTAATGATTTCAGTAAAAAAAAAAAAAAAAAAAAAAACCCTTATAATTAATATGCCAATTTAAACGCAAATAATTTCAATAATAGAACACAGTTTAAAATATTTTTTAAAAAACTAAATTATTCATGCCCTCTGCCGTAACTTCAAATGCCACTTGTAATTCTGATCCATGCTAAGTAATACTCTAACCAAACTTTTTGCAGCACTGACGCTCGAAATACAAAGCTTTTATGTTACATATCTATGGACAAAGAGTTTAAGGAATACTGCTATACATCAAAAGAATATTACGTAAATATAAGCATCTAATGATTGACATGTTGATTTTAACGCAATACATACTTTTATTTCAGAGTTCTGTGAGTTAATTTATTCACTGATGCTTGGAAATATTATTAAATAACGCACATTCCCACGAATAATATCCTAAATCGTGAGGTCATAGCTCAACGTCATAGATTGACGTCATGGCGTGACACTTGCTTATTATACTAATAGATAAAGATTTAGCTCGACAGCGATGGGATGTCCCACAGTTCAGTATAACTTAATTTTCTGAATAAGCTTAAAATATGAAAAAAAGTAATTAATCCAAAAATTATCTGTAATGTAATAAAAAAATCGTGGAGTGCTCTGCACTTACTTTCATGATGACCCTGCATTTACGAATATCTACCAATAATAAACTTACAACTGTCAGCTAGCGCCCAACGATTTTTACATCAGAGTTAATTTTGTAGTCAATCACTTTATTATTATTTTAAGTTTATTCATAAAATTTAGCTATACTCAACTATGGGACATCCTATCGTTGTTGAAAGCAATATTTATATTTAAAGATTATTTTTAACTTTTTCGTAAACATTGCTACAAAAGCTTGTTTTTTAGACCATAATTTTGCTTTCAACTAGTTTGCTTTGTTTTTATTCTTTTTTTTAGCTGCGCAACAATGACAAACGAGGTGCGCACATATTTGTGTTTGAACGCTGAAACAATATCTACCATTTCTTATCTCTGTGTCTAAGAAAACTTAGTCGAAATTAAAAAAAAAATAATCTTTGATTGGCAAAACGAATGATAAAAGAATGATTAATTGTGTCGTATATAATTCATTCAACCTAAAGATAAAAAAAATATCCTACCGACATCTATTACAGCTAAACTTTTATTTTCTTACTGTCGAAATAACGAGAATAACAGAGCACAGCTATGAATTTATTGTATTCTCACGGGTTCTTTATATGTGTGCAAAATTTCAAATCATTTTGATTCCTTGAAGTGGGTGAAAATTGAATTGAAATATTCTGTTTCATTCATACAAACATATATATCAAGCAAACAAAAGCGTGTTAAAAACAGACGCAACCATTTTCGATATAGAGGAAACAGAGTTGTATATCTTTGGAGGCAGGAACTGCTATGTTTCTACGGCAATGACTGTTGCTTAGATCCTGGATAAATATTATCTTTGTTATAATGGCTGGTAAGGCATGAGTTAAAACAAAATAGTCTTGCATTTCTTTGATATATGATACATTCAGTTTGGTTCAATAAGTCAAGACTTTGATTTTCACATTAAGATTGTATTTTGTAACAATCACCTAATCTATATGAGTTTATACAAATTCAGTTATGTGGCAACATCATTTTTCCGTACTTGATCTACGATGAAACACACAAGTACAATTTGAGATTTGACAATTTAAAGATGAAAGTTGCTTTAGTATCAAAGTATATCGCTTTTTCTGATGTGCGTTCGTGATTAGTCATTACTGAAGTAACATTTTAGTGACCATATGGCTGCTTTGAAATGCGGAGTGGCCGGTTTTGCCACAAGGGCACTCCTTTGTTCCTAAAGGGCAAAAGCATGTGGACTGGTTCATCACCATCAAATTATTCAACGTAAATCTCCTTGTCAGTCACTTATATAACAAGAAGAGTAGCATATGAATTTCAATATCTTCAACAAAACATTCAAATATTTTGAATGTTGGTCGTAATAGAAGTGGGCTAAGCGGAAAATTATATCACATATGCAAAAAATGTTGGTGAAGTATTTACAGGGCGTATCAAAAAGAATCATCCAATTTGGCACATATATTTCTGAAACTAATAAACTAAATTCCCCCCCCCCCCCCCCCCCCGAGCTATGGGAAGTGCGAATTAGGTACTGGGGGCGGCGAGGGGTTCAGCAATTGGCTACCCTGCAGAAGTTAATACACACGAGACGGAAATAAAACATAGTCGTTAAGCCAGAGAAGGAAATTTCACACAGAAGTCATATCAGCTTAATATTCTGACACTTCCAGATTATTCAACTCATTTCTATGTTTTGATTGAGATTAGGTTGGCCGATCCCGGCGGTACTGCAATGCCGAGCCAACCCGCGACAGAGGTGGAGCAAGCCCCTAGCACTCCGTCATGTTCCAAAAATGAGTTTAATATTTTGGTCCAGCGATGCTGGACGTATCAGATATTAAGCTGATAAGAACAGATAAATGGTTGTTTATTAGAAATGCTTACTTCACTTGATACATTGAAATTTGAGTGCTAGGGGCTTGCAATAATGTATGATAATATTATACAGAAAGTCACAATCCAAGTGTTGCCAAAAGGCCGAGAAGCGATAAGTTTTGCAGGTGTTGCTACTCTTTTTGAGTACTTCAGGATCGAGGGTAGAACGCCAAGGTGTCCCCAGACACTAGCGAAAATTTTCGACACTGCCGGATTGACTTCCTTCGATGGCCGAGCTACCGCATTTTTGCGGATGGTGCTGTTTGTACGGAAGTGATAGGAGACAATAAGTAGTCTCTATGCTTCATATAAATAACTGACTTTCGGTGATTGAGTACCGCCTGGCGCCAGCCGCGCAAAGGTGGAAAATAACCGACCCCGCCTCCCGAAAGTGGCTGGTGGCCCCGTATCTCGATCGAGAGGGCTTAAGGTAGGGCCCACACGGTGCAGAACACTGGAAGAAAGCGCTCGCATAATTTTGAGTAACTTTATTCGTAACTGCAAGACGGCATGGCAAAGCACAGCGTCCGACTCACAACACGCGAAAAGACAAGGTCTCTAATAACTAAGTATCAGAGTACAGGAACCACAGCTTGCAATCCTGTAAAGAAGCAAAAATACGTGGGTCCATACTAGGAGTAGCATAAACGGTAAAATGACTGCGGGATGCGCCGAGAAGCGATACGTTTTACATTTTTTTTTTTTTTTTTTTTTTTTTTTTTTGTTTTTCGCTTGCCTCAACGTCTGTGTTTGTGAAGCCCCACTGCTTTGCAGTTTTACTTCTATGGGTCTGATTCGTTGGGGTCCGCTTTTTATGGATTTTTTCTGTCAGGGAAAAACCTGGGCTGTGGTCATTCGAAATGACCTTATTGGTAAAAACCCCTGCTGTGTTCGTGTACTGTTCTTCACAGTTCAGACTGGGTTGTGGATTATACTGAGGGGCACTCTGTACTTGTGCCACGTCTTTGGCATTATTGTTCCAATTGTCTCTGTTCTTGGATTGTCTCTTGTCTGGTTTAGTCTTTCTATAAATTTTTCAGTTTGTTTAATGATTTCTGCTTGTACTGTGGAGATTTCTGCTTCCCTGTGGAGTGTTGCTGTAGGTGTGTACCTCGGTGCGTTGTATATCATGCGGAGGCATCTGTTTTGTAATCTTTGGATGTGTTGTAGATTCGATCTGCTAGCCAGACCCCATATTTGGCAGCCATATAGGAGGAAGGGCCGGATTATGCATTTGTATAGACGGTAGTTTTGTGTTTGTTCGGAGCTCCTTGCTGCGTAATACTGGAGAGAGGTTCATTATTACCGCTAGACCTTTTTTTCGGCGATCGAGAATGTGCTGTCGAAAAAGTAGTTTTTTATCTAGTATTATCCCTAGATACTTGTGCTCATTAACCCATTGGATTTCCTGGCCCATTATTGTCAGTGTTCTGTTTAGTTGTGGCCTTTTGTTGGTAAAATATATGCTGGCACATTTCATTGCATTTACTTTCACCTTGTTTTTTCTGCTCCATGTGGTGAATGCATCCAGACCTTTTGCAGCCTTGTTAGGTTTAAGTCGTGCCTGTTCCCGATCACATACATGCCCGTATCGTCTGCAAATTGTGCCAGCTTTACATGGGGTGGTGTCGGGATTTTATTAACATATATACTGAATAGTGGTGAAGAGATCGGAGCTCCCTGTGGTATTCCGGCTTCTATCACATGTGTTGACGATCTCTGTCCTTCAATTGATACGTAGAATTTTCTATCTTTCAGGTAGTTTCCAATAAGTTTTATGTAACAATTTTTAATTGTTGTTTCGTTTTTTAGCTTCGTTATCAGGTTGGCATGCCAGATTTTATCATAAGCCTTTTCGATGTCTAGAAATACTGCTGCTGTTGACTTTTTGCGATTGAAATTTGCGGTGATTTCTTCTGTTATTCGTAATAGTTGGGTTGTTGCTGCGACGCGGCTCTGGAAGCCGAATTGTTCTGGCCTGATCGTGTTTCCGCCTCGAGGCTGGACTTTATTCTTTTCAGTAGTATTCTTTCCAATTTTTGATGTTGAAGATAGTAGGCTTATGGGGCGATAGTTGTTGGCTTGTCTGGGGTCCTTGCCTCTCTTAGGTATTGCTATTATCTTTGCTGTCTTCCAGGCTGCAGGAAAATAGCTCTGGAGGAGACAAGCGTTGTAGATTCTTGTTAGGAGTACTATGGCTTTGGTTGGTAGCTTTTTCAAATGTTCATTTGTGATTTTGTCATGGCCTGGAGATTTGTTTTTTGCGATCTCTTTGATTTTGGCGTACTTCGCGTGGTGTTGTTAGCTCTGGTGGGACGTCCGCCGGTTCCTGCATAATGATTTGAGCTTGACGTTCCGTCTCTTCACTTTCCCTTTGCTCTTCAGGTGTGAGTTGGTAGTCAGCTACCGTATACTGTGCTGCAAAGGTTTCAGCTAGGATTTCGGCTTTGGCTAATGGTTGATAACATGTTCCCGCGGGTCCTGCTATGGCTGATTTTGCTTGACGCGGTTCTTTGAGTGCTCTTATAAGCTGCCACGGCTCTCTGTTTTGAAACATTAGGTTGGACATTTTGTCCTCCCATTTCTCCGACCTTCTCTCTTGTATTCTCTCGCGTAGTTGTTTGGCGTAGTTTCGGTACTGCCGTCTATCGTTTGGGTCGCGATACTGCTGCCATAGTTTCCGGTAGCGGTTACGCAAGTAGCGTAGGTCCTCCAGTAAGGCGGGGAGCTCTGTTTGTCGATAGTTTGGGTATACTGTCGTAATGCTGGCTCTTTTGTCTGCTTCAGTATCGCTTTGTTGAAGTGCTCTATAGCGTTATCTACTTTGTTTGCAGTTGAGACGTTATAATTTGGTTTGATTTTACTGTGCACTGCTCTAGTAAATCTGTTCCAGTCTGTTTGTTTATGTATTTTTGGCTTCATGTGGGGAGGGATCCACTTCTCTATCTTCAGAATTACTGGTAAATGGTCGGAGGATAGCTCGTTTTTAGTTTTTGCTTCCTTTATTCCGTTTACATTTTTTGCCAGAAAGATGTCTATAACGTCTGGTCGATGTCTAGCGTTGTGCGGGATGTGCGTGGGCTCTGTTGGTCCCAAAACTTCGATGTTTCTCTGTTCCAAGAGATCAAGAGTTGCTCACCCCTCGTGTTGTTTGTTCTTGAGTTCCAGCTGTTATGTTTTGAATTCAGATCGCCTCCGATGATTACTTTGTTTCCAGTTGCGAGTAGTTGGTCGATATCGAATTCGTATAGTGTTCTACTCGGTGAGATATGCTCCGATTATGACAATGTGCCCCTCCTTGCAGTGGATTCGTATGGCTGTAGCCTCCATGTCCAGCGTCTGTGGTACACTCACTATTTCGTGGGTTATGTTGTTTCGTACAGCGATTGCGGTGCCGCCGCCTCTCTGCCCTTGCCTGAATTTTTTTTCTATTATATTTTATTTACCCATTTCACTGCCATATATCAGTGTAGGTACTGCCATTATTTTATAAAATTGAGTTGAGTCTCCTCTTGGGCTTTGCATTGCAGTGTTCGTCGGATTGTTCCACACATGTATTGAAATCGGTGATGTTTCTTCTTCACTTTGTTATCTTCATTAAAGAATAGTTAAAGCTTGAGACATGGTCTATTGGTTGATTGTCAATCACTATTTTGACCCTGATAGGATATTACCTTGCCATGACATATCTTCTGTTATTGTTTGGGACAACTGCAAATTATATTTATTAGAAATGTTTTAAAATATACATTGATTTTTGGAATCCACCTTCATTTTCTTGTAGGATAAATAGCATAGTGTTTATTTATGTGCTGTTACTTATATTTATTCCAGGATAGACATTTTTCCTTCCATTTCCTAACTAAGTCATTTATGTGCAGATTAAAGAGTATTGGACAACGACTTGTGGCACTCTTTGATTAATATGAGTTATCCCTTCTGTTAGTTTATATCTCTGATCTAATATAATTGGTGTCCTTTTTACATATCCTGGATAAGTTCAATTAATGTTTTGGATATCCATTCTTTTGTGTTATTTTCCATAGTTGTTCCTTATTTACTTTATCAAACTCCTTTTCATAATCCACAAATCAATGTAAGTTTTTAAGTTAAATTCTCGTCTACAGTATTTGTTTGAGGGAAAACATATTATCCATACAGGATCTTCTTCTCCTAGATCCACATTGTTTTTCTAATAGAAGAGCATGTGTTATTACCTTTAGCCTGTTGTTTACTATATTTGCATATATTTTACATCCAGTATTTAACAAACTAATTCCTCCGTAGTTAACACATGAACTTTTAACCCCTTTTTTAATGAATGAAATAATTTTGGATTCCGCCATTCTTCTGGTATTGTTCTCCTTTACAATACATATTAATTAAGTGTAAATACCTGAATTTTAGAATATTTGCTCTAAGTTTAATGAGTTCTAAGTTAATTTTATATGGTTCAGAAACTTTTCTGTTTTTGAATTTTTAATGATACATCGACTTCCTCTATGTCTATACAATCAATGTCTTTAACATCAGCCTGATCTACACCTACATCCTCTTCTTTCTCTCCATGATTACTATTATACCATATTTGCCATATTAGTGCTTTATCCATGAATCTTCTTCAATTACACATATGTTATCAGTTTCCCTTTCATGCTTGTTAAGATTTTTCATAAGCTTATAAGCCATCTCTTGTCTACCATATATATCATCTTCTATAAATTTATTAATCTGTCCCATGATTCTTGTTTCAAACTGTTTGTTATTATCTTAACAATATTTCCTCTTCTTTTATCGAATTTTCTTTTCTGGAGCTCGATCCTGTATCATTTTTAGATAACTCTTTTACTTTTGTTTAACTTCTTCTGCAACTTCTTCATTCCAAATTTTAAGTCCAGTTTTTCTTCTAAATTTCTTTTCTTTATAAGAGCAAATTTGCAGTGGGGCACAGCATTTTTGATAAGAACGTTATAAGAAATTATCCCCTGCATGTGCAAAGAGTATAACTTGTTTCATCTCATAATTTATACAAAATTATGATAAATATATGATGATACTATAAAAGTCAACGAAAATTGCAACACCAAGAAGAAGACAAGTGATCATTACAATTAAATTCATTCCACAGATTAAGGATATGACAATACACAAATGATTAGTATAGGGTAAATGCATGAATTTTTTAATATATTTTAAATCAATTTTTGCACTGTTATATAAATAAAAATATAGAATTGAGAAAATACTAATATTTAACATAAAAAAATATTTGAAAACTGCAATCCAGTTCCGACGATTTAAACGCCGCCAGTTTGGCGCGCTGCATTGTGACGTCATTGTACGACTACATTGAGATATTGTGTTTTGTGGAGTGTTATGTCTCAAAAGTTTTATGTTTTTTATCTGATTTCGATACGAAATGAGGTCTAAAACCATTTTACAAATATGTATTGTACATATGTGCAAAAAATACGATAAGAAATGAACCTCATAACGTGAATCTTTATGTCCCGCGATATGCGAATGTAAGAAAAAAAGTGGTGTATAGCTATGAGAAGTGGTAAAGAATCCACAGCCACTTGTTTACATTGTCTTTAAGATCATTTTAATGTAAGTACATAATGTTTAATGTTGTTATGTTAAATTTGTCATAATTTGTAACAATTCGTTACCTATTCAATTCTAATCTTAACTCATTTAACAAAACTTTAATAGGTATAGATTACAAATCATTTCTGATTCAATCTTAATCCAAAGCAACTACGAACCTTTTAAAGCCCACAAAGGAGACCAGCAGACATTTTAAAAAAGATTTTAATATCTTGAATATATGTTGAAGGGGATATGTCTACCTGAACGCATGACTTTAAGAGGCCACATAATTTAATGACTGATCTGGCTGGCTGATAATGTCTCTAGTACAGTCGTTTCTTCAAATGCGCCTACCGAAAAATAAATCGAATGTCTTTTAATTACAAAATTGGGCATATATTGGTTAGAATCAGCGTGGTTTAGGCGGTAAGGTGTACGCTCCCTAATTTTCCGAACAGGGCTTAAATCCCCACAGTATCAGATATTTTTATTTATTTTTATCTGCAGAAAGTGTCGAGAATGATTTTTTTTAATTTTATTTCAACTTAAAAGCAAATCTCATTACTTCTAATAGAAATAACAAATTCAATTTCAGCCATTAACAACGACTTCCTAAATTTCCTCGCCAATAGCTATTGAAATTTGGTTAGGAGGCGAATCTGTTTACGTCACGTACATTATTTTATTTTCATTGATTTAAACTCCACCACTTCACGGAATTAGACATATCGATCGTAGAAAAAAGAACAAATCGATCTTCTCGATATTATGTAATTCTTTTAAAATACTTCTTGATGCCACAAAGGAATAGAAAAGAGGTAAATGAAATAAAGTAATAATTACCTATTTCAACTGAAAAAAAACCCAAAGTAATAAAACTTATTAACAAAATGAGAAAAAAATTATGAAAGAATCTAGACTTTCCTGACGTATGATTGCAGTGAAGTCTTCACGGGAGTAACGTCGTGAATACCTCGTTTCGAATCAACGATTTTTTGGGGAAGACAATGCTTTTCTGCTGTTTTATTATGTTACTAGCTTCAAAGCTCGTCATAACGACGGGCTGAACGGTATTTTCTGGCAAGTCATTTCTTTTCAGTTGATTAACTTAGTAAAATTGTTATAAAACAACTCGCAATGTAATTCCTTGTGTCTCACCTGTAACAAAAACTATCAGTTGTCACTATGATTGGGTTGCATTTAAACTTTACCACAAACTCCGCTAATATACTAGACCTATATTTGAATTACATGCAAACGTACTTCCCATTGTCAGCAATTTCATTGACGGTTACTCCGGCATGTCCCTTGATTCAAATTAGGTGTATCTAATCCGTAACTAATGCAATAAGAGCGTAAAATTTAATAATTCAAATATCTAACACCTAATTACCTTGCAGCTTTCCCTTCTCCAGAGTATCTGGCAAGAATGCAATATTTCACCGCTTCATCATCATTATCGTTGGGGACCATCTCCAGTTTCCCGGGTGTGGTTTACGAGCCTTGGTTGTTGTATTCGATCGTTTTACACTGTCTCCTATCCAGAAAAGTTTCTTGGTCCGTGATACATTCCCAGTTCCAGCCTCTTCTCTCTATGTCCTCCTTCAGTTGGTCTGTCCATCTTCCTTCTTGGTCTTCCCACTGGTCTTTTGCCCACTATCCTTTCTTTCCAAAGAAGTTTTTGGTAGTCTTGTACTAGTCATTCTCTTGACATGCCCAAACCACTTAAGTCTCGAGGACCTAAGTCTCTCTTCCATGGATTCCCTTAGCTCTAAATTTGATCTAATCTCGTCATTCTTTATGTGGTCAAGTTTAGTTTTCTTGAGGGCCGTTCTAAGAAACTTCATTTCACATGCTTGGATCTTGCTAAGGTTCCTTGATGTTAGTGTGCCTGTTTCTAAAGCATATGTGAGAACAGGAATGAGATATGATTTGTACAAGACAATTTTTGTTCTTCTGGGAACCTTCATGTCCCATAGTAAGCTCCGCATGGTACTGTAGAAGTTGCTCCTTTGTTTACTCTATTCATTATTTCTAACTCACTTCTACCGTTACTAAATTATGCTCCCCAGGTAACTGAATTGGTCATCGACTTCAACTTGGTGGTCTTGTTATTTATATGACACTCTGTATTCTTTCGGCTTATTTTTTGTGCTATGGTTTTTTTTTTATTATTATTCAATTTCATTCCATATTCTTCAAACTTATTATTTCACATTTTCAGCTTGTTTTGTATTCCTTCTTCGGTTTCATCCCATACTGACACATCATCCGCAAACACCAATGCCTGTAGATCTCTACTGATTGCTCTCTTTAGTTCTTTTAAGATGTTATCCATCACCGCTATGAACAGAAGAGGTGAAAGGGCACTTCCTTGTTGTACTCCTTTGGTTGTACTAAACCATTCAGATTAACCATCCCCAACAATGACACAGCTCTTGCAATTATTGTACAGTATCTGGATATTTCTAATTAGGTACTCTGGAATTTTAAGTTTTCTTAGATTTTTCCAGATAGTTGATCTAGGAACATTATCGTATGCCTTTTCTCTGTCTATAAACACAATACTTAGGTTTTTCCCTCTTTCCCAATATTTTTCTACCAGCAGTCTCAAGGCAAATATTAGATCTGTTGTGCTTCTTCCAGCCCTAAACCCATGTTGTTGCTCTTCTAAGATGCCCTCTAATATTGTTCGTACTCTGGCTTCAACTATCTTTTCCATAATTTTGAGGCCGTGGGATAGGAGGGTAACACCTCTGTAGTTTTCACTTTTCCTTCTATTCCCTTTCTTGAAGATAGGAAATATCGTCCAGTCTTCCGGTATTTGGTTATCATTCCATATTGCTGTGAGGACTCTATACAACCATTGTATCCCTGGTGGACTGGCAGCTTTAATCATGTCGGCTATAACTTCGTCGACTCCTGCTGAATAGCCACTTTTTATTTTGGATGTAGTCTTCTCGGGACTAGCCGAGCAATTAAGGTGTTTCCACATGATATTTCGGCGATCTGAGGCTCCGCCGCCATCTTCATCAGAAGATCACCGAAATATCGTGTGGAAACACCTTAATTACTCGGCTAGTCTCCCGAGAAGACTACATCCATTCTCAACGCCGAGAAAGACTTCGTTCCTATATAACACTTTTCATTTTATGGAGAGCTCACTCGACGTCTGACCAAGTTATTGGAGTGTCTTCATCTATTATCCTCTGACTTTTTTCTTCATCATCTATCCCATTATGTCCATTTAGTAGCTTGTCAAAATATTGTTTCATGGCTTCCCTGATACTTCTTATATTGCGAACTATATTTCCATCCGCTGTCTCTATTGCTGTATTTGTTTCCTTATCCGATTTTTGTGTTTCACAATTCCATATAACATTTTCATATTCCCTTTACTATCTTCTTCCAGTTTAGATGTAAAATCTTCCCAGCTCTTCTCCTTTTCTTCCTGCACAATTCTCTTAACTTCCAATTTGCTGCTTCTATATTCTTTTGCAATCTCTTCCAATGTGGTGTTGTCTGCATGGTCGCTGTTGTTGCTTCTATAGGACTTTGCCATATCTAGAGCTTTTTTAGCTTTATTTCTTTTTCCTATCGCCTCTTTTACTCTGTCGTTCCACCATGATGTCCTTTTTGACTCTCCTGCTTGTTCTTCCACATATTTTTTCTGTACTTGCAACAAGACTTGCCTTAAAATAATTCCATTCTTGGTGGCTGTTGTTGATATTTTGGCTCTAATTTCCTCTTGGAACTGCTGTTTGCATTCCATGTCTTTCAGTTTCCAGTCATTAATTCTTGGTCTTTTCTTCCTAGTTACCTTTGCAAAAGTTTTAGTAACTCTTATATCTGCAACAAGTAGTCTGTGGTCACTGTTGAGGCTTTTACTGGGTATTACTTTCACATCCTGCACTTTTTTTCCACTTAGCATATCTGTTACAATGTAGTCTATTACAGATCTATGTTGGCAATCCCAGCTTTATCTTGTTATTTTGTGGCTATCATTTTTCTGAAACCACGAATTTTTCACCACGAGTTTATTTCTTGTGCATATGTCAAGCAGCAGGTCTCCCTCAGCATTTCTACGGCCAAATCCGTATGGCCCCATAATTCGTTCATAGCCCGACCTATTGGTTTCTATTTGGGCATTGAAGTCTTTCATTATGACTAGGTTCTCTTCATCAACCATATTTTCTAGTTCTTCTATAAAGCTTTTTTTTTTTTTGGTCCTTGTGATATCACAAGACATTTGGAGCCATATTTCGGAGCTTTAAGAAGTATTTTTTAATTAGGTTAAGGATAGGATTAAGTAATTCCAATTAGTTAGCGAGAGTGAAGAGTTTTTTTAAAATTATTCTAAGATTTTCAAGTGGCTACAGATTACTGTCATGGCGGTTAAGCCATGCTGGAGAAGTTCGGGCACCCTGCTTCCGCCCAGAGTTTGGCGGGGATAGGATGATACAGTAGCCACCCCACAAAACAAAAGTTACCTTTTTTGTGGGGTAATATCGGTGGAACTCTGTGTTCCCTCCCATTTGGCAGAGATGGTCCTCTTGCCAATGGGAAAGTAAGAATCCAATGTTGGTAGTACTCCCCCCAGAAGAAGATCAGCCCACCCGAATCCCGTTAGGTGGGGATTACATAAGGCCTCACGATGGGACCAGGGGCCCTCAGTCTCGACCAGTTTTTGTCCAGTGCTACGTGGTGGTAGCTCGTGATGTCACTCCACGATGGTTAATGATGTAAGCCCATATTATGTTCTGTTTCTCTCTCTCTGTGTATCTGCCATACATCACTCTCGCTCACAGTTTGTAAAGTAAATTAGGTATATGAACAAGGAAGTTGTAATTGTCTTAGCAAGACGTTGATTAGTGGATTCAATACATATATTTGAACAGAAAACCTATATTGTGTCAGAGTGTACAATTTATCAGAATATAACTCAAATCAGTGTGGTTCATCTAACTAAATTTTATTTTTCTTTGTAATTGTTCCACCTCATTTACCTGGATTAAATGATGGAATGAATGCAGTCAGTCTTCGGCTAAGAGGTCCGATACTTAAAATATTAATAAATTAGCCGGAAATTAAATAGAAGGAGGGGTGGGAACGTTACATCCTCACTGCATCCCTACTGTGGGGCGTAGACTTGGACCATAGTTATGGCTTCTCCTTGTAGGTATATTTTGGCTTTTATTGATCTTTCATTGATAAATGAGACATCTGTTATACTATCAATGTCTTTGTGGAGCATTAAACCAACTCCATTTTTCGCCACTGATTTGTTCCCACAACAGTATAGTTTGTATCCGTCATCCAACATTCTTGTGTGGCAACCTTTCCATTTTGTTTCACTTAGGCCTAAAATGTGAATATGTCTACGGTTCATTAAATCCGTAATTTCGTTGCAGTTTCCAGTTAAGGTGATAATGTTCAGGGTTCCGATCCGAATCTTGGTTCTACGGTTGGTTCTTCTTGTGTATCTTGGATTATCATCAGACATAATATTGTCATTATTTCCAAGGTTCTTGTCTACATTCGATGCATGTTTCTTTCCGAGGCTCGTTTTAATTTTGAGAGCAACACTTTTTGTTTTCTATTCTGTTGGATTGTTAGGCCTAACACAGAAGAGGATTTTCTGTGGGGGTTTACTCCCCTAGCCTTTGAAGATCGATCTTCAGCACAAGGCAGTGGTTTACTTCTGAGTTTCCCCCGAGAAGATGGGGTGCCTCCTCCGCCATCTATCCCATACCGAAGAACTTCTTCTCTGCCGTAGATGCCGTTAAGGTCTTCACCCGTGTCCCTGAGCTTGGGTGCTGCGTTATACCCCGCAGGAATGGTCACCCACCTGGACTTCGCCATTCTACCATTTCGGATTACTGAGATGGAGAATGCCCACCACCGCATCGTGGATGCGCTAGGCAAGAATTACTCAAGTGGAGATAGGGAAGGTGACCCTATCTCCCTTGAGCCGGGTTAATGGCTGAGTATGGTGCCACAACCAAAGGCATCATCATTAGGAGGATGATGGCAGGCCACTATTCATCTCTACCGTAACTTAAATAAAAAGATGTCACCACAAACATCTGTAAGGGGATGACAGGTCATTATTCACTCCTGTTGTAATATAATTCAAAACATGCCACCGCGCAAATCAACTATTGCAATCTAAATCAAGGTGTGTCATCCGGTCCCCCTCGAAACATCTGATTTCAAAGAACGCCGCAGCCACAAGC
>JARYHS010007940.1:0-33021 GCA_031002005.1 Vandiemenella viatica
TTTGTGAGACGGCGGAGTGTGTAATTCCAGCGAGGCGGCAGGTTGACAGCGTGGCTAAATCCTTTGTCAGTTGGACCCAGGTATAGAGGACCCCCGCCCCCGGGAGCCGGGAGGGGGTGAGTGGACAGGCAGTAGCGAGAGACACTTCGGGTTAAGATCCCGCATTGTACGCACGTGTGTTGTATACTGGATTACCGGGTGGATCCCGGAAGACCACGCATGTCTGGTGTGTGCGTGTGGACAACAACGTGGACGCCACGTTTTGTCACGGCATAGTGCTGTCGTGATTGTTTTTCTACGTGTGGGAAACGTTCCAAGGAATGTCTGTTTCGAAGGAGACCGCTCCAGTTTGTAGCATGCAGCCACCGTCTCGACGAAACTGATAAGTCACAATTTAATTTGAGTCTTTTAGCCCCATTTTCTTGATAGTGAAACACTATTGAACTGATCGACGCTAGCCGGGAACAATTTAAGAATTAAAAGCATTACATTTGCTGGCTGAGTCCATTTTTTTGATGTAATGTTAAACAACTTGTATTTTTTTGTGTTTTAGTTTATGAATGTAACATTTCCCTTTTTGTAATTAGAGGGTGTCATTTAAATTTTTAGCATGTTTTTTTTTGCAATTAAAAAAAATGTTAAAACAACTTTTTTTTGTTAATAATTAAATCTTTCATCTCATGCCATTAAAAAAATGTTTTCTCGGCATAACGAACCCAGACATTTCAATGGCGCGCCACGTGGGACCGAGATTTTATAATTAGACATATTCGTAATTTGGGGATTAATTTTTCAAAATTATTTGTGATACAAAAATTCTAAAGTTTACGTTTTTTTTTCGCCATGGCTAGCCAGTTTTCAATATATCAGTAATGCAAGTTACTTTAAATAATTTAACAGTAGTGCACAAAACTATTAATTTTTTATGCTATTAATATATGCTAATGATTCCATTGCAGTTTTTTTGATGCAGTGCAGATTCGCATTTGTTTGTGTAGTTGTTGATTTACTTTTTTTTCAGATCATGTCGATTTGTTAAAATGTTGTTGCTAGTTTTTTTTGGGTTGCCTGTTGTTTGTATGTTCAAACTATCTTTGCTTTGTTTTAAAATGTGGTAACATAGGTTTTGAGTTTTTCTTTTTCTCGCCGTTGTTGGTTTGTGAGTAAATTGTTAAATATCAGTTCTGTCCTGACAATAATTTTTGGAAAAGCATAATAAGGGGATTTTAACTGCTGAAAATTTTATGAAACTTCGCTCTGGTAAACTAACAAGTGAAATGGATCCAACAAAATCTGCGAATGTTGTTAGTGAGTCCACGTCAGAAGCTGGAATGTGTCCAGCGGTAGCACCACGCTCAGAAACGGGCGCGGATCAGCAGGACGGGGCAGCTAGCCTATTGTTACCTACTCAAGCGTCAGCTGAGAGGGAAACAGGTAGTCGGGATGTCACACAGGACAGTCTGGTTCTTTTTTTGACACAAATACAGGACAGCATAGTAAATTCTCAAAGTCGGACCGAACAGATATTAGCGGAAATGAAACAAGATTTTCGCGAGGGAATTGCGTCAGTTACTGAAAGAGTTTCCGGAGTCGAAGCAAGGGTCATTGAGTTAGAAACATTTCGTAATGAATCAGCGGAAAGAATCCGGGAAACACAAGAGTCGGTCTGCGAATTAAGGGCTACAAATGATAGAAAATGTAAGGAGAATGAGGAAATGATCCAGGTGATGGAGGAAAAATTTAAGACAAAATTACAAGAAGTAAACCAATCGACGGAGTCTATAAAACAAAGGATTGATGCGGTCGGAGAAGAACAGTCATTAATCTCGCAGAGGCAGACGACGTTCGAAGAGCAGACCAATGGAAAACTTGCTAATTTGGATACAGACATAAATTACATTAGGAAAAGAATCAGTGATGAGGTACCTAGTAGCGCATCTGGGACGCGGGGCAGAATTGATCACGGAATGCCTGTTGGTTCAATCGACATTCAAATGCCGATTTTTTCAAATAATAATAACGAGACACATCCTAAACAATTTTTGAAAGATTTGGAAAACTATCTAGAGATCAAGAATATTCCGGACAGATTTCGAATGCGTGTTGTTCAGCAGGCACTGGTAGGTCATGCTCGCATATGGATGCAGGTGTCATTACCGGACGGTTGCGAGTACGACCGATTCAAATCTGAATTTTTAGAAACCTATTGGGGACCTGACGCACAGGCAGAGTGTAGACAGTGTATTTTTAGGGGAACATATCCGGAAAATTCTGGCGTGAGTAGAGAAGATTATGCATTTGAGGTAGCGTTGAACGCCCGGTTTCTCGAGCCACCAATGAGTGATCAGGAAATCTGTGGAGCCATAGCTGGACACTTCAAGCCGTATATTAGAAGGGTTTTGACTCCCAGCAATAGAAGAAATTTTAGTGAATTCATTCAGACCCTGCGGATGTTAGATACTATCGATTCACAAGGTAACCGATCTGGACCCGCAAGCCCGCAAGAACACAAAGGAAGCCGGGGTGGCAGACATGACGTGATAGGTAGACAGAGAGGGGGGCAGAACGGTTCACACGGTGGAAATTCTAGAAATTCATTCCAGAGGGGACAACAACACAGGAACGACCGAGGATTCCCAGCTCGCCCGCAGGTCGATGAATGGTATAAGACCGAACGACAAGAAACGTGGCAAGACAAGAAAATAAATGAACCGCGTGTGCCTACAGCGGGATGCAATGCTCTTTCGCCTCAAGATGGCGAACAAATTGAAGTTAATACGGAATTATGAGATTGCACTGGGGCCTCTCCCAAAGCAACTGTCTGCATAATGCAACAGGAAGACATGCATTTTTGGAGAGATGGTTTGAATTCCTTTGAAGAAAATGATTTAGAGCAAGAATTAGATAGGAAGGAAATTGGTAGATGCCCCATGGTTAAGTGTATGGTCAATGGAAGAGATTGCGTATTATTACTCGATAGTGGAAGTGCCATTAGCGCAATATCTGACAATTTTGTGAAACGAAGTATTGATAGCGGTGTCGAAATTAAGATAATACCGATAAAAAAGAAATTTGGGTTGGTACCTGCTTTCGGTTCCAAGGTTAAGACGGTGACGGAACAGACAATAATTCGTGTAGATTTTTGTACGGAGGAAATAGAAATGGCTATGGAGATGATGGAAATAACTGCAATAATAGTGCCTGGGCTTACAGTTGACTTAATCATTGGGTCAGATGTGCTAGAAGAAAAGAAGGCATGCATTAGCTGGGAAAATTTCACTGTGACTGGTTTGACAAAAGGGATAATTAAGTGGAATGAGAGCGGTAGAGGCTATAGCTTTAAGCAAATCGAGGTCATGGATGTAAAAACAGTGCCACAATTGGATCCTATCTTAATGGAAATCTGCGTAATTCTCGACGAGAGAAATGAGATACTCAGTGAGTTGCGGAAACGAGCAACCACAAATAGTGCATTAGATGACCCGCAAAAAGCCAAGTTGAATAAAATGCTAGAGAACAATGTCTCCGTGTTTTCCTACCGCCCCGGAAGGATTGTTGGGATTAAACATAAATTCCGAATTTTGGACAGACAGCCTTTCAAATCACACAGTTATCCAATTCCTGTCAATCATAGAGAAGCCGCGATGAAAGCATTGGAAATAATGCAACGGGAAGGCATAATTTCTAGGGCACCATCGATCGCCATATGTTAACCCAATAACGGTTGTTGCTAAACGGGATGGGACAGCACGCATCTGTCTCGATGCAAGGAATTTGAATAAACGAATAGAAGGTGATGCTGAACGCCCAGAGTTGGTTACAGAACTAATAGGCAGATTCCATGGAAAAAGGTGGCTATCTACGGTAGATGTGACGTCCGGGTTCAACCAGATAGAACTCCACGAAGAGTGTAGACCGCTTACTGCGCTTTTCTATTCGGGGGCAAGCAATACATATTCAATAGAGTACCATTTGGAATACGGGACTCGTCATGTGCTTTTATTAGAGCAATGAATGAAATATTGCCTGTCGAAGTAAAAGAATTCTGTGCCATTTATGTCGATGATGTACTGGTTTTTTCAAATACTTTTGAGGAACACCTCTCTCACCTTGAAACGCTCTTCAAAGTCCTGGCAAGTAAAGGAGTCACGCTCCGACCCGACAAGGCAAATTTGTGTACGCGGGAGGTAATTTTTCTGGGTTTTAAGATAACGCCGGATGGGATTGAACCCTCACCCGCGAAAGTTGAAGAAATTCTGTCTTTTCAGACACCCACGAGTATCAGACAAGTAAGACAATTTTTAGGAATATGTGGATACTTTAAAAATGGGATTAGCAATTTTGCTCACCTCAATCAACCTTTGTACCACCTCCTACGAAAGGGGACACGATGGAAATGGGGAAGTGAACAGCAAGAAGCATTTGAGACGATAAAGTGCATTTTTCGAGACAAAGTGTCCCTTGCCCATCCTAACTTCAGCAAACCATTCTTTTTAAATTGTGATGCCAGTGCCAAGGGTCTAGGGGCAGTTTTGCAGCAGCAGGCGGACGACGGAAGTTTGCAGATAGTGGCGACAGCTAGCCGATGTTTGCGGGGTCCGGAGCTAAATTACCATACGACAGAGATCGAGATGCTTGCTCTGGTATTTGGAGTGACCAAGTTCAGGCCATACTTGGTTGGAAATAAAACATTTCTTAGAACAGACCACCAGGCACTAACTTTCCTGGAAAAGGCGAAACTCACGTCGAATCGAGTTTCTCGTTGGGCTCTACAACTACAAGAATATGACATTGAAGTGTCATACTGCTCAGGCGCAGACAACAAAATGGCCGACTGGCTAAGTCGATATCCGAAAGATGTTGCCTCGTCGTTCGGACATACAAACAGGGCGCGTGAAGTAATTATTGCAACTGCGAAAAAAATTGTTGGAGGTTATGCTTAGGTATTTTGGTTATACAGTCTTGTTGAATCTACAGTCATGTTTAACTGTTAATGGTTCCTAAGTACAGGCAGAATTTATTCTGTTATATTGGTTGTGCTTATTCTGCCTGTTGTGTCATAATAATTACTGTTCTCCAACTTATGTATTGCCTAGTTTTCATGCCCATAGAAGAAAAAGTTTCTATCTTGGACCCAGATGATTGGTGGAGGTATTTTTGATAGGATTCTTTTTATTGTTTTCTGCAACATACAAATAGATTTTTTGAGTAGTTGATTCTGCATCGTTGATCCTTCGTTTAAGTGTTTGTTTGGCAAACCTAATTTTTTTAATTCCATGAAAATCTGGCCAGTCACCAGGGTCACTTGAATAATCCTTAATTTAAGATTTCACTGTAGTATAGTCCTATAGTTTTCATGTAAATGGGAATAGGTTTAGCAGAAAAGTTTCGTTTATTTCAACGGTGGGAATGAACGTAAAATCATGTTTTCTCGCATGAGATGAAGATTTTATTTGTTTTGTCAATACTTTAAAAAAATAAATAATAATAATAATTTTTTGATCATCAAAGTTTCTCTAGTACGGGTGCAAATTTAGATAGCACACTCTAAAGGTTTGCGAGAATTTTTGTGTTAATTTTACTTTTTTAAATAATGATAACAATTGTATGTTGTAATTGATTAGTTCATAGACTCAGCCAGAGGTTAGTGTTGACAACAGAAAATGTATGTTGTAATATATAAAATCATTAGATTAAGCAAAAGATTTGTTTTTAAAAACGGTTAACTGAGAACTGAAGTGCAAATTTTTGGGACATAAAACCACGGACTTTCAGTTTTCTCCGTCAAGAAAGACTTCAGCCAGTGGTTTGGGGCTATGTAATGTCCAGCCTCTGCTGTTTTCAATGTTTTGTCGCCTCTCAATATATTTCGCTCAGCCGGTTTTGTGAGACGGCGGAGTGTGGAATTCCAGCGAGGCGGCAGGTTGACAGCGTGGCTAAATCCTTTGTCAGTTGGACCCAGGTATAGAGGACTCCCGCCCCCGGGAGCCGGGAGGGGGTGAGTGGAGAGGAGTAGCGAGGGACACTTCGGGTTAAGATCCCGCATTGTACGCACGTGTGTTGTATACTGGATTACCGGGTGGATCCCGGAAGACCACGCACGTCTGGTGTGTGCGTGTGGACAACAACGTGGACGCCACGTTTTGTCACGGCATAGTGCTGTCGTGATTGTTTTTCTACGTGTGGGAAACGTTCCAAGGAATGTCTGTTTCGAAGGAGACCGCTCCAGTTTGTAGCATGCAGCCACCGTCTCGACGAAACTGATAAGTCACAATTTAATTTGAGTCTTTTAGCCCCATTTTCTTGATAGTGAAACACTATTGAACTGATCGACGCTAGCCGGGAACAATTTAAGAATTAAAAGCATTACATTTGCTGGCTGAGTCCATTTTTTTTGATGTAATGTTAAACAACTTGTATTTTTTTTGTGTTTTAGTTTATGAATGTAACATTTCCCTTTTTGTAATTAGAGGGTGTCATTTAAATTTTTAGCATGTTTTTTTTTGCAATTAAAAAAATGTTAAAACAACTTTTTTTTGTTAATAATTAAATCTTTCATCTCATGCCATTAAAAAAATGTTTTCTCGGCATAACGAACCCAGACATTTCAGTACACATGAGTTGCAGAAGATACAGTACATACAAAGTAGGGCAGCTAGATTTGTTTGTGAGAATTACCACATAACACAAGCAGTGACTGGCTGATCCAATAAGGGAGCTGAGCTGGAAGTTACTGGAAGGAGAATTTGCAGTTTTACACGTGGACTCCTTTAAGTCAGGTACAAAGCCTGTATAACTACTTTAACAGTTTTTTGTATAATTCGATAGAAAGAACTGTCTTCCTAAGATAAGCTTTTGAAAAGATAAGTGGGATTTAAAAGTTTGGTCTCTGTCTCTAGGGAAAATAATGTTAAACCATTTTTATGAAATAATTGATCTTTGCAATTAGTTTCTTGTGTTGACAAATAAGTCAGTTTTATCTGAGCTATACGTAAACATAATTACATGTATTTAAAAACAAAAATAAAGTACAATTATTTTTAAAATATGAAAGATTACAATAAATTACACATTTATTGGTATCACAACATGTTCTGCAGGAGACTGGAACAAAATTGGGTAAGGCAGCAAAAATTAAATATCAATGGAGGGGCGTCCATTAATTACGTGTTTTGTTTTTTCGGAAACCTGCCCCCCTCCCCCTCTTTGAGGGTAGATTTGGTGAGATCTGGAGAGACCGCCCTCCCCCCTCCTTTATGATGAGGTGAGACTTTGAGGGAACCCCCCTTGCTATCAACCTCATAGGTTTTGGAGACCTTGTTTTAAGCTCTCCTACCCTGTTTTCAAGGGCGGTTATACTTCCTCCCGCCTCTCTAAACCTTGGAATCGACGTCGTTTGTAGACCCCTTTTTTAGCTCAACTGTTCCTCAAGGAATTAAGAACATGGCTTGTGATTTCCGTTGCCCCCCCCTCCCCCCCTTGGTGAGATTTCGCTGGACCCTCGGCATCTATTTCTTCTCACGTAATTAATGGCCGCCCCCTATTTGCATTTTTGTTTTCTATTAATGGGGAAGGACTAATATGCTACAGTTAAGCTAGAGCTAGTTAGTGTGCAAATCCCTAAGAAATCGTCCACAAAACTTCCTTCAAATGACAATCTACAGCCTCATAGTTTACTTCATTTTACAAAAGACGCACTTACATTAACTACAACTTGTGACAAGATTATTTTTGCGATTTTTGTAAACAACATCATTTGAATTTTCCGGCAGATATCCTCAGTATCTAAGAACAAACTCTTATTAAAAAATAAGCGCTGGAGTGGTTTTTGACGGATCTCAACCATAAAACAATTTGCGCTTTGACACGAATTCATCGGCTACAGTTGAAGGAGGCGATGATGACGCTAGAAGTTTTAGGTCACATCTGGTTACTCTCGCTCCGAACACTCTCTGCCTGTGGCCTCTTTAAGTTCCTTCAAAACCAACTCTAAAGCTTCTTATCGGAAAGTTCGGTAAGAAAAGCAGAGCGCCATTCTTCCGCCGACCGTCTTTCGCAGCACGTGCCGGCTACTGAACCGTATCAAAGTAACAACACATTCACCCACACCAAAAGTAAGGAAACTCTGCACACTGTTAACAACTCAAGAATTTCAACTCTTTTTCGTTTCGGTGCAAGTTATTAAAAGCGAAGCAGAGAAATTTGGATCGAGTAATGAAAACGTAAATACATTGTAGTGTCTTCGATTATTTAATATGCTGTCTCGGCAGCAAATTCATCTAGGCAAGACTTTTTCGAGAGGTTCCTAAGATTGAGGAAATTATTACAAAACTCAATCAGTAACTGATACGAAGAAGGAACTGGATTGGCATTCGTTGCAAGTCATAAGGTTCTTGAAGATTGTGAGGTGTGGATGGATATTGCAATAAGAATTAAGGCTAGCTAACACTAGAGATCAAGTCAAGTAACGTCAGATCAGCTCAAGATCAAGGATTTTTTCAGTAGCAGGTCAGGTCAAATCGTAGACGACGCCATTTTGTTTCAGTTGTTCATTCTTTAGTGAACAATGCCGTTCTCTATGCTAAATTTATTTAAAATCACACTGATTTGGGATAAATTGTATAATATTACGTCAAGATTTTTAAAAAAGGCGATTCTGGGTGCATCGCCATTTTACAAATATTTTGAAATGTGTCAAGAGGAGTTTATAAATTTGCTGTTTTGTGCAATGAATCGCAATAATTTTTTATTATTAAAATCATATAGGCTAATTCACTAGAACTAAGAAGAAGCTCTATGAAACGTACATCGTCCATATTGATCTGACCTGGCCTGACTTGTACGTTCACCCTAGATTTTAGCTCAGATCTCGACCGTTGTTGATAGGTGGCGGCGCGATCTTCAGGTCGACCTGCCTTGCCCTGGCCTGATCTTTGCTCTGAACTGACTTGATCTGACCTGACTTGATCTGACCAGACTTGATCTTTAGTGTGAACCGACTTTAAGGAGTTGCATAAAGAAGTGGGTAGATTTTCATTTTTAGATGAAAAATTGACCTGAAGCATTGAAATAATTCAAAGTAAAAATTTAAATTGCGAAATAAGAGCTTAGTTATATGTTCAACTGCAATTAATAATAATAACAATTCACAAGTATTTTTGGGTAGGGAACAATATTTATGCCCCTAATAGGGCACAATGTTGAATTTTCAGGATGTTGTTTTCAGGTAAATGTATTTAGCCACCATCAGACTTTCGTGATATCTATCTCAAATACATCATCATAAAATTCACACTCTCTACAAGTAGCCAGTGTCATTGGTAGACAAATCTATTAAAACCTGATTCATTAAACACCTCTGTACTGGCTGTATTAACATTCGTCAAAGTGTCCCGCTGACGAATATAACTGAAGCTTGAATGTCCTTCATACTGTGGTATGCGAACAGCACAAGAAACACATTAGCTTACTCAGCGCATTAATAGAGCGATCGAAATCAGGGGAATAATACATCATATTGATGTTTATCTGTATCATGTTTTGTCTCGAGTGACTTAGTGCTGCCAAAATATAAATAGATTGAAGACTGATAAATATCGTAATTTCATTCGAATGGCATCATTACTATACAAGTTACAGCTTCCAAGAAAATATACCGTTAACTGTCAATTATCACATATAAGATCAGTATTTTTTTAACTTATGGCTTTACGCCTCGTCGACGTCGAGGTCATTCGAGGCGGGATGGGACTGGGGGACAAGGAAGGGGAAGGAATTCAGCCATGGCCTTTTGAAGGAAGTATTCTCCTGGAGTGATTTGGAGTAACCATGGAAAACCCAAATCTGGATGCCCGAACAGGGATTCAAATCGACGTCCTTACCGGCGAGATCAGAGCGTTAACCATATAAAATCGTTGACATAAAAGTCATTACTACTAATGCAGCAGCTGGTTATTACGAAGCAACTGGGAGGAAACAGGCCGTGGCAAGAAAACATACCGGTTTCCCTGTCCTGTCGACTGCGTTAACTACGAAAACTGTAAACTGGCAACTGGATTTTCATTCTTGGTCCTAGGAATTTCATGTTCTGCCCTATTTTTCTTCGTATAACTTTCTCATTAGTTCTTTTACGTTTTCAGGCCCGTTACTAATGAGCTGTAGGGACTAATACAACTATGTTTTGTGAATCTGCAACTTACACGTCAACTCTGCAACTCTCTTTAGAACAGTGTGATGGATCCTTTATAAAGTATTCCGGTGGGATTCGTAAGGCCTGCGTTTCGAATCCCCGTCTCGACTGATATTTGAAATTACTTTAGCCTTAAATTCACCTTTTACTTAATTTTATTTGTCTATGTGAAGTATGCTGGAACGCTTCGTAGTTCGGCTTCCACTTTTAACTGTTGATCCCCTTTACCGGGCAGGTTTACTGGGCTAAGTAAAACCAACACCATGACGAGGGTGGATTCTGCGTCCACTTTAAGGCACTGTTCCCCACTATAAAGAATTAATATTATTATTACAGTCTTTGTGTCGGATGAAAGTGAACCACGAAGTAATTATATAGCTTATGATGCAATGATGGAGTGAAGAAAACAGGACAGTAACAAGTCGCAAAAATATTTTTTCCTTGTTGTATGACTCGGCACCACTAGAAAAAATTGCTATGTTTTACCGTTTTTATTGTAAATACTGTCTTGTTTGAGAGAGTGGTCCGTACATTAATAACCTGTATAACAGCGTCGGTGAGAACAGCTAGTAACCAAAGTTAAACTGTTAGGTTGTAATACAGACTACCTGAATTTGGAGACACCTCTTTCTTAATACCTGAGACATACCAGATTTCCGACTTTGAAACTAGAAGAACTATACCTCGGGCTGTACAATATTTGAAATGCCATGATAATGTGGCTAGTAGCTTTTTGTGAGAGTCGCGGGCAAAGAAACAGACAGAAAAAGGAACTCAAAAACGTTAGTTTTTTTTATTACTTTTCCACTATATCAACTTAGATCTTATTAACAGTGCCCCAAATACTTTATTCTAAAATATTCTAAACTTAAGGGTTGTTTTTACTATTATATCAGTTATTTTCATCACATAAAATCATTCGATTTACTATCGACAGCAAAAATTTTAAAAGTAAAGAATAATGTTAAAGTTTTTTGATGTCGATAATTCTAAAGAGATATATTCCAAGTTTTGTGCTATTCCGGATTTTTAGACGTAATTGGTTACTATGGAAAGTTACAACCGTATCTATTTTCCTCGCAGCCTTGACTGAGGTGATATTTTGATACATTCACTCGTACGATGGTATTATCATGTAGTATTGTATATGTAACTGAATGCAAGGAGTGTCATTAATCTTGTTCGTGTTGTGCATGATAGATGAAACAGAGTAGAGGGTGAAATCTGGTGGTGGCCTATTCCAACATATAGTTCCGAAAGATAAGTAGGCCATCAGTTTAAAAGCCCCTTCTGAAAGACAAATCAGTTATTAGTGTCGTAACTCCATAGCCACTGTGGAGAGCTTTGGGAAAAGAATTTTATGACTATAAGTTGTGTTCCACAATTTCTCCTACTCTGTTCGTTGAGTAATATATGAACGTTTCTTCCAGCACCGGGTCTGGAACTAGCCAACCTCTTGTCGAGAGACACATAAGGTTAGTATACCTTAGCGGCCTTAGCCACGTGGTGAACTGTGTAATATTTGAAGCGGAGCTAGGTATCGTTCCAGAAGTCACCTGGAGATTGCTGTCTACCGGGTAGGAACCGTAACTAGGGTGGCAGGGGTTTGAGCCTGGGTTCGTTGTAGTACACATCCTGGGTACAAAACTTAGCCGTTTTAAAGTGCACGTCCACACCGGCTGGCACTGTCGTATATGACGAACACTCTAAACATGGAGAAAGATGTACTGTTTGAATATAGAAATCATCCTGAGTTTAGCTTCTGGGCCACGCTTTTCACGGATGGAACTGCTTTAAATATTTTTTTCTTCACGAAAACATGTAAACAGCACGCTGATATATTTCAACACACTCAGCATTAGATGAGCTATCATCAGGCTGCGGCGACAAGAACAGGTCACAATTGCTCCTCTCTTCTCAGAAATCCTAGACCTTTGCATCTGTTGCATAAAACCTTTATCATGTTACATGAAAATTGAAGTAGTACATCACTGGAAATTTCTTTAATTTCTACATTTCGGTCACAGATGTGACTGCCAACATAATAACTATTTCCAAACATTGTTGTCAGATGAATATTTGTGTTGAATAGTCTTTTTGAAAGAGTAATGTTTTCTCTGGTTAGCGTTTGTGTGGAAGAGTGTTAGCCCATACCCAGTTAATGACATAACATTAAATGCCGTTCTTATCAGAGAATTTTGTTATTTAATCAACTCTTTGGGAGACTTGTGATACTGTTTTGGTATTCATATAATTTTAATACACTTCCTCTTCGATTTAGTTTGATACCTGTTTTTTATTCTTGTACTACCTCACATGGATATCTGCTTTACTATAGGCGGGAAACTCCTTGTCACGAGTTGAATTCAAACAACACACGATGCCTGCTTTCTTCGATATTCCCTAGGTATTTGATAAAGTATGGCACAATCGAACTATCTACAAAAATAGAAATACAGAAATGCCTCTACGTTTATATAAAATTTTACAAACCTTTCTAAGGCAACGAAAGTTAAGCGTTAGAGAGGGCACAACAATATCCGATGCTTGACTAATAACAGCAGGAATCCCACAGGTTTCTGTATTAGGGCCCACCCTATTCAATTTTTAGACTTCGTATATATCAACGCTTACTCATCTGCAATATAAAATCAGAAAACTACTCCTAAGGTCTAATACTCTGTATCCAAACCAGCTAAGTAAAATAATTAATCCTTAAAACTGCAGATGTGTTAAAACAATTATAAACCTACTTCACACTGTTTGAATGACATAGATGACAGAAGGTGGGAAAAGAAAAGGCCAAAAGTCGGTGTGTGCGCTCCATCGCAATTAAATTAAATTAAACACAATAATCGTCATTCTTCTACTACAAAATAAGATTTGGTTCTGTAACATGGCACACGGTTATACCGATAAACAAAATGGTACATACTGTTGCAGTAGTTGTAATAGTATCATTCACTGACATCGAACTGTTATCATCCCGGGCGTACTTTTACTGGTAAAAGATTCGACAGCACTTCCTACCTGTATTAAGTAGGAGGTGCTGCATTAGGGGAGGAAGATTGGAGAATACGCCAGGTACAGCGAGAAAAGAATTGTTTGCATTCTGTCCTTCAGACCAAATTACTTTCAAACCATTGTAGCAAGAAAACTATTAATAGTATAGCTGTGATTTTGAAAAAATTTAATTGCATAATATTTACAAGTGGCAGGTGTATTTAAGCCCGCCTCGTTGGCCTTTGCAGCTGAGATACCACGATACTCGTTACGCCGTTGCACGGACCGAGTACCAGTCGTGGAAGGAATTGTCATTATTTAAAACTTGGACAGCAAGATATGAGAGATGATGATGATGCAAGATTTGTGAACAAATAATTGTATTAAATCCCAAACTTAACTACAGTGAAAATGGAATATTATTTTATTTAGCTTATGATCCTTAAATGACAGTTAAAGAAATCCCTGTAGAGTCACATAACTGAAAATAGGGTTTGTAGCATTCCCTGTTGCATATAGGACTTAAAGACTCGTGTAGACTCCTACCATATGCGCCTACTGACATTCAATGGCAGAATGGAAATGGATAGGCTCTAGGCATCTGACAGAGGCACCTGAGTTAACATCCAGTGGTAGTGCACTAGAGGACTCCCTTTAGATCCACCATCTCCCGAGTGGTATGGGTGGGTAGCTTTGTTAAGTAGACATGGTTACTCAATGAGGGAGCAACACCTGCGGTAGTTATAACGTCTGTATAGAGCCTTATGCTACTTCCAATAAATGAAACAGAACTGCGGTCATAAGGAGTATATTTACAATATCCATTACAGAAAGTGTCTATACAAATATTTCCAGACATTAGCCTATTACACAGGAATGTGAATAGTAATGCTTATAGTGACTTCGGCAGAGGGTGGGCAGCGTGTGAGGTGGGAAGTCCCAGGTTCGGCCCCAGGTCGAGGGCCCGGGACACGATGATCCACCTCTCCGTGATAACCCGGCAACTGAATACAATGGCTACGGCAACTCTTCTGAACTCTGTTACACTACTGTGACTCTACCGGCGCGAGGCCTATACAGTATACAGCTCTCTGAGCTGAGTAGGTAAGCGTGTCGCGGTAGCTGATTTCTATATAGATGTTAGTATAGAGTTTAGTAATAATGAAGGCAGAGTACTTCCAAGTCAGCACAGTAGCAGGAAGGTTACACCGCTAGTACACGACACCACGCCAAGGCCGCTTGGCTAGCAGTCCTTACTGTTTGAAAGCTGCACAGCACGACGAGTACATGAGGCTAACACACTATGGGCACGTGATACACACGCGTGTTCGTAGTGACTGTCAGCCAATGAGAGGAAGGCTTTCCCCACCTTCCGGAATCGAGGGCGCCTCTTTGCGCGCACGATTCGCCCCAGTCCGCGATGTGGTTTTTAGTAGTTAGAACCTGTAACGGTCTAATCAAGCCACTTTGGGCATTTTTCCAAGAATCCTCCCTCTGCTGGCTTGTGAAGCATTTCTGTCTCACATCGGATCCTATGGTCCATCATTCTAATACCAGGAATGCTGATTTTATGTACCAGTCGATTGTAATTGTACCATACAACTGCTCTCGCCGAATAAATCAAGTAACCGCAGTTCTTTACATTATTCAAGGAGCACCTATGTCCCAATTTTAGACCAGTTAAGTCTCTGTGCATGTATTTTATCCCAGCTAGGAACTTACAGATGCCGGCTGGAAACCGGAAGTACCTCAGTTGGCAGTAAGCAGACGCTGGAACGGACCCACAGTGGGTAAGTTCGACTTTCGCTCGGTCAACACGCGACAAGCGCAGGTATCAGTATTACCGTAATTGGTGGCGGCGCTGGGAGGTTCACCTTAACTGGTGACGCTGCCCGATGTAGCAAGTGTTACCGTAACCGGTATCGTTTCTTCGCTACAATGAGTATTACCGTAATAAGTAAAGGCCCTTCTACGGAAAGCTGGCACGTGACAACTTAATAAGCCTGCTTCAGGGAGGTATATAGCGAAGTTACAATCACAGTTATAAAAAATATGAATATATACCTATTTGGAGAAACAACGCCTTCAAATTTTACACTCTTAAGAGCCGCTTCCAACAGGATAATAAAGACTAAAACTGAAAGGGTTACTTCCATCCTCCACTTCTACACCTGGACATCTAGGCGTTCAATCCACGTCATTGCATCCGGTATAGCTGAGTTCAAATCCTTCAAGTTACCAGGGAAACCATGAAATGAGCAATCTTGTACTATGCGCTCCGTGGTCTGAGTGATATCGCTTGTTGGTGTAAGGGGTAACTTTTAAATCAAACACACTGATATTAGATCAAATTTTACTGTAATAATATTGATGACAAGTTGTGGTTGAATGGTGTTTTTCTACTTATTGACCTAAAACTTTGATGTTTCGCATATGTTTATGATGTCTAACTGTTCTTAACATTAAGTTCCTTATAAAGAGATATTAGGTTTGTATTGATTACAGAAATATTGATGTCCTCCTTTCTTCTTTCTTGTTTAGAGTAAAACAATATATAAGTATGAACAGAATATCGTCCCTCTACCAAACTGTACTTACTTTTTTAATATTTTATTGCTGTTTTTATTTTTATCTTTTTTTTAATTTGTCTGTTGATCAGTAGGTCTAGGGATTGTTTGGCCTCCCGTTGTGTATCACATTAAGCGTTTCTCAGGGTGTACCGCAAGGAAGTGAAATTCGTTTACAGCCTATGCGCCTAGTCTCTTTCCGGGCTGTCTGTCTTGATAGATATAGTTCCACCACACTTGTAAGGGAGAGAGAAAACAATAAACAGCCATCAACTGCCCCTCCATTTAGACAGCAATGATGTCCAAAGAGACAAGCTTCGCTGTAGGTATCCTTCAATACTAACTGCGCAGTCTCTCTCGGTGAGGGCTTTGATCTATACTGTACATGAAATGAAGATTCTATTCATATAGCACCTTTTTACAACCATACTGTTTCATCTAACGACCAGAAACTGCCAGAATGCGAGCTTCCCCGCAAGATTTGGACCTACATAAATCGGATTCGAATTAATAATCGTCAAGCTTTTCAAATGGGTAAAAGTCCCCTATCCCGAGTGTGATTGTGGTACTGGGAACCAAACAATTCATTACATCGGCTGCTTGAAAACCTGTCAGAACATACGCAGAAGGACTCCTTGAGTGCATCTGGAACTTCCATAAAATGCAATTATAATTTCAACATTTTTTTGTAATTCTTTTTTATTATTATTAAGTTTTTTTTTGTAATTGAGGGCTTTCCTTGGTTATTACATCTGTTGTGATCAATTTATGGCTGTACTGTAAGTAAATACACATATGGGACGGCAGTATAGTATGTGCAGCCATTGAACTGGTCCATGTAGTATCCTTGGGTCAGATCATCAACCTGGACTATTGCTGGTCTAGTGCAGTGCATACTGTTGCTGATAAGGTTACACTTCCTCCTCTGTCACCTATAGCCTAAATCTGTCAGCGTGGAGCTCTGTGTCCGTAGTGACTGGGTGCCGCTGTCGCACCCGTCTCGTTACGAGGCCGAATGATTCTCGTCTCGGGAGGTTGTTTCAGCTCGATGCTTACCGCGGCAAATTGCAGAGCACAAAGCCGGCGCTGGCTGTTCCGCCGAGTTTTTAATAACCGCCGGCTACACACTGCTGCTGAGGCCAACCGGCGAGCAGCAGCGAGCGCTCGGCGCGCGCTCTATCGGCGGGCGGCGGCGGCTGTCCGCCGGCGGCTGCGCCGGCGGGCCCGCACTGCTATTGGCAGACCGGCTACTAACGCAATCAGCATCTTTGCCCGGCCTGGAGAGCCCGCGGGGCCTCCGCCTCGCTGGATATCATTACTGCGCTCGTACCGAGAGAAACTTTGCTGCTGGTGGTGGTGGTGGCAGCAGTGGTGCCCGCGGGGTTTCACGTCATTATGTGCGGGCAGGCGGGTGGCGGGGAGGCAGCCGCGGCGGCAGCGCCGCGCCGCGGGCTACGCCGGTACTACTACTTCAACGAGAGACCGGCTCGGTGCGGGAGGAGTTGGAGGGGGAGGGGCAGCTGCCCTCGGGCTGTACAGCCGCTGTTGCTGCAAGAGCACGGCTGCCAACTTTTCAGGCGCAGTCCCCTGGCGGCGAACGCTCGTCCGGTCGACGCGGAGCTGCTATCGCTCGAACGGAAACCGCACAGCTGAGTCCGAAATTAACAGACCGGACAGCAGACAATGTTTGTGCTATCTTGCTTCCGCTCCCAGAAAGAGACGCTTCACAACATGTGACCTTCATAACAGCTAACCAAAAGACCATCCTTTCCGCACTTCCAAAAATGCTTCAGTAAAACAAAAGGAAGGCTATCATCTTCGATCCCCGTTCTTTCTATTCTAGTAATTGTTTCATAATAGTGATCCCTAACCACACCATTTATAATTTGTGAAATTATTGTCAGTTAATCGTACGTCCGTCATGTGGTAGTATCTTTGCCATTCACTGCACCATAATTCCGACAGTATTCTGGATTCTCATGCATTATAGTATTTACCAACTTTATACCAAGTTTTCTAATTGTTCTTAGTATTTAATGTCTATTCAAAGCAATTATATTCATTATCATTGTTTAACATATTTAGAATCGGAAAGCACTTAAGGAACTGAAGGCATTTTCATTTGTATGTACTAGACGAAAAATCTGATTCCTGTCACTATTACTCTAACTCTACTCCCAGTTGTCTTCCATTATTTAGGCCCTACAATGTACGAGAGAGAGTCAAATGATAATCTTAATATATAAAAAAATATGTATTCTCCACACATACAAGTCACCTGCATTATTTTTTGATACGCTCAATGCATGTCAGCCAACGCTTCTGAAGTGCCTGAATTTCCGTATAAAAAAATTATTTTGGGAAGCAACACAACCACTTGAGCGCCGCCTAGCGCAACTCGTCATCGGATTGAAATTTCGTCTCAGAAAGTGCTTCTTTTAGTGGTCAAAATACATGTAAATCACTTGAAGCAAGGTCGGGCCAATATGGTGGATGAGACAGACATTCAAATCACATGTTTGCGACTGTCATAACCGTTGCACGAGCCATATGGGGCCGTGTATTGTCATGTTACAGAAGAACACCTGTCGATAGTAATCCATGACGTTTTGTTCTAATGCCAGCCCGAAATTGATTTTTGAGGAGGTCTGTGTATTTGTTACTTGTAACAGTGGTCCTTCGCAGCGTGTGGTGTTCCAAGAGGTAGCTTCTTCGTCCTAAAAGAGGGTCAGCATAACCTTCCCTGCGGATGGCTGTGTTTGAAACTTCTTTGGCTTCGGTGATGTCGAATGGCGCCATTCTTTGCTCGCTCTCTTCGTTTCAGGCTGATGGTAACGGACCCATTATTCGTCTCCGATGACGATTCGTGCAAGGAAGGCATCACTGTCACGTTCAAGGCGCCGCAGAAGTTGTTCACACGCATAAACTCACCGCTGCTTCAATTTCTGAATCAGCTGCGGGGCACCCATCGTGCAGACACCCTATGGAATCTAGGCACATCATGCATAATTAGATGTGGTGAACCATGACTAATTTCTAAAGCTATCGTTATGTCATCCAATGCCACTCAGTGGTTTTCCGATACGATGGCTTCAACTGCTGCTGTGGTCTCGGGAGTCACGACACGATGTGCCTGTTGCGGATCATCTGCTACATACGTCACACCATTTGCGAACTTCCTACACCATTATACACTTGCTGCTGTGACAAACAGTCATCCCCGTACTGTAACTTCATTCTGCGATAAATTTCTATAGGTTTTACACATTCAATTTGTAAACATCTAATCACCGAACGCTGTTCTTCTCTGGTACATGTTGCTAGTGGGTAGGCCATCTTTATAGTGTTTCTGTGCTTGTGCTTGCGCATTTTCACTGTGTTGCAGAGGAAAGACTTGTCTTTTAATTGAAGACGTCTCATAACTCTATGTAACACCCAATTCGGGTTGATTTTATTCACTGTGGCTTTCCCGACCTATAACTCGTCCACAAACAGTCCATTTGTTTATATTAGGTCACCTTGGCTTTTCCACAACTTTAGCTAGACATCGCGCGACGGCTACAAACTTGAAGACTGTTTTTCCCGTGAAATATCTCTTCCATAAGGCTCAGTAATGTCTCTTCCAATATTCCCGAGAGCTATATAATGATCATATCTGCCACTGCGGGCACTTAAATATTTTGGATACTCCCAGAAATTTTTTACGTGTGTCCCAGATTATTCCCTCCTGAATAGGACGGAATAACGACTACATGCCGAAAGGGGTCTGCTAAGGCACTTGTGGGTCCAATCAAGAGATTTCTAATTTGGTTCCTACGATGCAAGGAACTGCTGGCCCCTGTCGGGGGGGGGGGGGACAATTCCGCGCTCGCCAAATGGGTCTGTTTGAACGATATTAGATTTAGATATGGGTGTTAATGTGCTCTAACAATTACATTTCTGTTTTAGGTGCAATAGCTTCAAGTAGCATCATTGGAACTACGGAACGCGGTGGATCGAATTCCCATACGAACATCCAGAATTGGATTTTCCATGGTTTGCCAAAATGATTCCAGACGAACGCCGGGACAGTTCCTTTTAAATGTCATGGCCGAATTCTGTCCACTTCCTTTCTCCCGGTCGTTACCTGCCTCTAATGACCTCAACATCAACATCGACAAGGCGTAAAGCCATAAGCGCAAAATAAAAGAAATATTGAAATTAGTTTGGTGGTTGAAGGCACATCTCACAACAGAAATGTAATTTTGGGAGCACTACGATACCCACGTCTAAATCCAACTGTAACAACATTCAAATATACCAGTTTGTTAAAAATTAATAAACTGCGGACATATTACAGAAAACATTGTATCCCTGATGAAAGACGATACGCTTTCAAAATAAACATTCCAACAACCGATGTACTGGCGTTTATTTATTAAATTATAATATTTCACATCCTAAACTGTTTATTTCATCTCTTCCTTTAAACTATCGTAAAAAGTAAAAAATCACATAGAACATTATTTACAATTAATTTATCATATTCCTGTTCACTAAAGAATGTTTTTCCACAGCTGTTCGGGTCCTCATATCATAGTGTTATTACACCATACTGAAAGCAAGCAATTTATTGCTTTGACATTCATATCCCAGTTAGAAAAAATTACCAAGGGGGCGTCCATTAATTACGTAAGTAGGGGGTAGGGGGCCGGCGAAATCTCACAAGGGTGGGGGGGGGATGACAGAAATCTCACGTCAACGTTTTATTTGAGATTGCCGCCCTTCAAAGAACAGTAGAGCTAACAAAAAAAAATCTAAAAAAATTACGAGATCTTTAGCTGATGGGGGGGGGGGGGGGAGTTGGTCACACCAGATCTCACCAAGGAAGGGTGAGGGGGGACGTCCGGATTTACGAAACAACTGCTCAGGTAATTACTGGACGCCCCCAATACTGCTCCATAGTTTCACCTTTGTTGATGGTTGTGATACATTACGGCTTTTTTTACATAAGACTACGTCAAATAAGTCACATGCAAATTCAGACAAACAGCTAGATATACTGCTCAGTGTCTCTGTAGGAGCGTTCGTGAGACTATTTAGCAATCAGACGCAGTTTTACATGAGTTAACTTAATACTGTATTCACACCACTATTTGTCACAACAGCGGTCAAAAATTAGTGAATTTGCCATTCTGGAATCGAATGTAAACTGGCTTGAATATTTGGAAATCTACTTTTCTCTGGAAAAGATTCGTTGAGAATTGTGAAGTATATTTTCGTAATGTTTCTTTTGTTCCGTATAAAAACACTAAAGGTACAAATAATCTCGATTCGAATGGCATTAAAGTAATTTGGTAAAATTAGTTTCTGCACGAAAAGTATAATTCCCATCCTCATAACATGAGTATTGTGTATACATGAGCTGTAAAATGAGTATCACAAATAATTGATTGTATATATTACTGCAGCTAAATACATTCAGAAAGTACATTACTATATGACACAGAGGAAGAGAGAGCGAAAACTTCAACTGTAACATTACATCCCATAGCGTATATGAACGCTGATAAATGATAACGGTAACTTGAAGGCATTCTGAGGGACGTCATCGCGTTACGGGATAGGATCGTGATAAGTTATATACATTACACTGAAGGGCTGAATTCCGACTCTGATAACAGAATCTCGTCGTAGTGACACGTGATAAGGAGTCTCTGATAATTGCAGAGAGCGTTTCGGTCACAAATGTCATTTTTTTATGTTTGTGTGTGCGAAATTCCTAGTCTCACAAGTTTCACATTTTGGTAAAAAGTTGGGCCTTTTCTCTGCAAATTAAACGGTTGCGCTCTTGTTGGTGTTTATAAATTAGTCCTTTGTTCCGCGTACTCCAAGTGTATTTCGTATTTCATCTAGTTGTCGTACTCGAATAATCTTTTGATTGTAATGTCTTCTTCTGCTCATTGTGGTATTTAATATCAGTAAATCGTGCCAATGTGCCCCATGGAATTCCAGTCACCATTTGTCTAATTGTTGATCGGTATCCTCTAATTGTCACAAAGAAAGATTAGATTGAAATATACTTTTGCAATAATTTTGCTGTATCACTGGTTAATGTTATTCTGGATTTTTACTTTCCTCGGGTCTGTTCCATGTAATATTTTACTGAATGACTACTTAAGTGTTGAATCCCCGACTGCTGTGTCAAAAGACGTACTTTAAATTTAAGCATATTTAATCGGTTATTTCCAGTTGCTGAGTGAATCCGGTTTTTAAGATACTTTTACACTCTTTGGAATTTCTAATCAGGTGGCTGCTCGGCCTGTAATTGGCATGTGCTGTTGGATTCATTTAATTCATAATTTGCTGTTACCTTCGAAGTCTTCCAAGTAAGGTGAAAGTAAAATTGAAGAAGATAATTGTTGGTAGTTCTTTCAAGTAACGATAATCATTTCCTAGGCAGTGCCTTCAGATGCATGTTTGTGATTTGATTTTCTTCAGTTAACTTCTTGCTATTGAGTTGGCTAATGGTTTTATTTATTTTGCATGGCTTGTTAAGATCTGTTGGGTTATTACTTCAGTTTTCACTTTTCTTGTTGTTGTGCGATATTTTGTAGAAAGTTTAGAGTCACAGGTTGGTATAAATCATCATCGAAAACTTCCACTTGGCCTAATCAACATGCCCTCCAAAAAACCATTAAATGTAAATAGGCCCCTTCATCATTCAAATTGGTCCCTTGTAAATAATTTGCATCGTAAATTTATCCTCGTTAGTTATAACTAGAAGTAGGCAATAAAATAGTTATGTATTATTTAGGTTGAAAAAATCTTCCATTCGTTAGTAATTACGAAATAATCCTTCAATAAATCATTTGTCTATAAATACCCCAGAGTAAAAACATTACGTTAGGACAGTTACATTTAGGCTAGATTCACGCCTTGGCTTTAGATATTAACGATAGGATTCCCTGGTGCTAAGGTCGACATGCAGCTCTGGCTCTTACATGGCCCACTGGATCTATCACTGTTCCAGTTGGTTCTGAGATAACAGTATTGCATACTGTTGATTCTCTTAGAGCTCGCACAAGTTACCAGGCTTAGCGGTGTTGATTAAACCGAGACATCGTATGGTTCCAATGTTCCAAACTTCTTCCTTTTAGAATTTTTGGATTATCCTAGAATTTCTGTTCAACTTTTTCCTGTCCGCAGGATCCTAAAACAGTTTTCGAAGCTTACGGTTAAGGATTTTAATATATCTAAGGTCTCTTACATTAGCTTTCAACTTGTTTCCATGCTTGTTTCAACTATTGTTGTGTCTTATAGTGCCTTGCTGCATGGGATTAACTAATTAATTTGATAAGGTTTATTATTAATATGCATATGCAAAAATTTGATTAAACAATAATTAGGATGAATAACTAGCTAGGTTCAAATTAAAAGCAACACAAATAACCACTCAAATTAACAATATTAATTAAACAATTTAATAAAATGATACGAAATTTTTATTACAAAAATTATTATGAACTGGAACACATACAAATTGTTTGAATGAATAAGAGACCATGTAATCACGGAGGGTTCCGCGTTGAGGGGTTATGCGGGTACTAGGATCGAGTCCTATTCCCCACCTAGCGGCCATCCTGACAGTAGTTCTTACACGGTTACCCACAGACATCAAGGCAAATGCTGGAACAGTCCCCAATCTCCGCCTTATAACCTACACATATCACAAAAAAAAATTACACTTATTACACACAGACCATAGTTGCACATTTCGCGGACATAGGGAAACACAACATCCCCCCAATATATGTGGAATACAACAAGTTACTATCACATAGTAGTGCATGGTATCATTCTCCATGTGGAAGAGTGCGTGAAGAACAGTGAGTGAAAATCTGCCGTAGGGAAGAATGGTGACGATAATCCCTCTGGAATATGTTACGGCTATTTAACTATTCTTGTGGACAATTCTACAAGTACTTGTGTGGCGTGACCTTACGACGGGTGTCGGAGATTCACACTCACAGCAGACGATGAACTGATTCTGCGCGTAGTGCCTGTGTGTAGTGCGGAATGCCCTCAGCTACGTGCAGCAGCTCTCCTTCGTGAAGTCTCGATGTTGCGGCAGGCCATCAGTCTCCCATGTGCTCAGCGCCAGTGCCGAACCAACGATTCTGCTGTCAGAACCGAAGTGCGGTGGTCTTCCTCTAAGCCGACCCTGCACCTACGTCGAGCCTCAGTGAGCTCTTCCTTCTTTTCGGTGAGTCAATCTTGTGGTTTGAAGGCGTTGGCCCTATTATGATTCCCTCAGTCATGCAACAATAATATAAAAACATTGCTATTAGTTATTACAAAGTTTTCTGGTTGTATTCTGGCTATCCCTACCAACTCTCATGTAGATTGAACACTGAGAAACACTACCCGTTCTATTGTACGAGCCTAATCTCCGGTTGACCAGATTTTCACATGGAGTAGAGAATAGTTTATTGGTTGTCCCAGTCCATGCTCCATTGTGAAGGAAATCTGCTTTTCCCAAATTCCCTTCTATCCTTGGGCAAGCCCTTAATCCTTTGGCGTTGGCTGTTAATCACGCATACGGCTTTACTCAGGAACCTACACGCTGCAACGAGTATATCTATCTACTTCCTTAATGGTTTTATACAAACTGGAAATTTCTTAATCCATTTGCTTGTTATTGCTCAAAGTGATTATAGAACTGATTTTTAACGTAGACTACATTTTATCTTTCAGGCCATCATTGACATCCGTCTTTGCCCATCGACAAGAAAATCAAAAAATTTATTTTTATTTAACGCTTGACAACAATATCTCTATAACGAGAAAACAAAGACACGTGACGATATACGATACAAAGTCGAAGAAACAAAAGATTATAACCAGTGCGCTATTTTATCATCTGGCGCGGGGAAAGGGTTTTTTTATGGCATTACGCCTGGTCGACGTCGAGACCATTACAGGCAGGAAAGGGTAGGGGACATGGAACGGGAAGGAATTCTGACATGTCCTTTTGAAGGAAGCTTCCCAGCATTAGCCTGGAGTTATTTACGAAACCATGGAAACCCCAAATCAGGATGCCCGGAGGGAATTCGAACCGCCGTCCTTCCGAATGCGAGGCCAGTACATTACCGCTCACCCACCATGCTCGGTGCGAAGAAATGGGACAGAACTAGGAGTGTTTTGCGTGGCGCGTTAAAATTGGCATTTCTCTGGATTCTGATGTGATAGAAAATTAAGTGAGATGTCGTTGAAATCATCTTATCGACTGGTATCTATATAGCAGTGATATTGTTAAAAAGAATGAATAATGCTGATTGTATTTGTGAATATTGTGTGTCTGTACAAAATTTCGTCGCATGAGTGGTAAACGTATTAAAAAGTAATGTAATGGATACAGGAGAGCACATCGGAACTTGACGAATCCAAACGAACAGTGTTGAGTTTCAGAGGACTTACTTCCATCATCTGGAAGACATGGAGATACGTGTGGTGTTCCAAAGAAGAGTATGTTGTACCCACGACCGATTTCATATGCCACTGTCGATGTTTGTATGAGAGTGGATTACTTGATTCATTTCTTTTCTTTCCAAACTAGCAACTATACAGCACAGGTGGCTTGTTCTACGCTCTAAACATTTACAGCCGTGGCTCGACTCGGCCCTCACCGATTTCTTTTCCCGAATTTACTGTCTCAGAAACAATTAATTTAAAATTACACTGTTGAGCCAAAAAATCATGACCACTGCCCACCGTGATATTGAATGTCGTCTAGTGACGTTGTTGGTAGATAACTACATTATCTGAGCAGAGACGCTTGTGGAGTCTTTCTAGCGACGATACGTGTGGCTAATGGGGGAAAACACTGACTGAAGAGACTTTAAAGAAAGGCAGATAGTTATGGACCGGCGCCAGGGAACGAGCATCTTGGAAACGGCGAGGCTGATCGGCTGTTCGCGTGCTACTGCAGTGAGCATCTACAGAAAGTGGTTGAAGGACGGTGAAACCACAAGTGGGCGACAAGGTGGTAGACGTCCACGCCTCATCACAGAACGTAGAGGTCAGGATTGCCCGCTCTTTAAGGCAGAATAGGTGGTTATCTGTGGCAGATCTGATGGTAGAGTACAATGATGGTGCGTGCACAAGTGTTTCGGAGCACAGCATTCAGCGCGATCTGGATGTTATTTCGGAATGGTGCCGTGAATGGCAGCTTACACTTAACTGTAAAAAGTGCAAGGCAATGCACATAAGTAATAAAAAGACCCCGCTTGCTCAGGAGTACAAAGTTAACAATTCAGTTGTTGACTCTGTGGATTCCCTGAAGTATCTAGGCGTAACAGTACAAAGCAACATGAAATGGGACTTACACATAACTTCCGTTGTAGGAAAAGCTATTTCCAAACTACGATTCATAGGACGTATTTTGAGAAGTTGTAATGCTCATACAAAGGAAATAGGGTACAAAACACTAGTGCGTCCGCATTTGGAATACTGTTGTGGAATTTGGGATCCGTATCGCAAGGGATTGATTGAGAAAGTACAGAAAAGAGCCGCTCGATTCGTGACTGCTATTTTCAGTCCTTACGTAAGTGTCACAGAGCTAATTCGTGGGTTGGGCTGGGATTGTTTGGCGGACAGACGACGACGTTTTCGTTTGTATTTGCTGGAGAATATGCGAAAATCTTTAAGTTACGAGTGCAACGAAATACTTCTTCCGCCAACCTATTTAGGTCGCAATGACAGGAGGGATAAGATTAGAGAAATAAGATGCCGTACTGATTCATTTATGTATTCCTTCTTTCCTCGATCTGTTCGGGATTGGAATGCGCAGATTTAGGATTGGTGCTTAGCACCCTCTGCCACCCACAGTATTTGTGATTTGCAGAGCACAGATGTAGATGTAGATGTAGATTGCTGAACATGGGGCTCCGCAGCAGACGGCGCCTACGTGTTCCCATGATGATCCCACAACATCGTCAGTTACGATTGTAGTGAGAACAAGGTCATCGACACTGGGCCGTGGATCAATGGGAACGTGTCTCCTGGTCGACTGAATAACGTATTTTGTTACTCCAGGTCGATGGCCATGTCCGGATACGCCGTCTTCCAGGTGAACGGCTGCTCGAAACATGCACCACCTAATGGACGCAGGCCGGTGGGGCAGTATTATGACTTAGGGGACATTCACCTGGTCTTCCCTGGGACGTGGGGTAGTGATCGGACACACGATGACATTTGTGATCAACTAGATTTTTTCATGTTCCATGTCTTCAACTACAGCGATGGAATCTTCCAGCTGGATAACTGCCCGTATCACAATGCCAATGCTACATTGGTTCTAGGAGCGTGTTAGTGAACTAACGTTGATGTCTTGGCCACCAAATTCACCTGGTCTACCGAGCTTGGTGGGGGAGCGGCTAACGCTATGGCCTCGTATTCGGGAGGACGGTGGTTCGAATTCAAATTTGGGGTTTCCATGGTTTCCCGAAATTACACCAAGTAAATGGCGGGATGGTTCCTTCAAAAGGGCGTGGCCGAATTCCTTCCCATTTCTTGTCCCCAGTCCCATCCCGCCTCTAATGTTCTCGACGTTGACGAGGCGTAAAGCCGTAAGTAACAAAAAAAGGTCGCCTGGTCTCAACAACACAGAACACATCTGGGACGCAAACGGATGCCAGCTCCACGCGCATATACCACCGGCCCGTAATTTAAGGGAGTTGAGTGACTTGTGCGTAGGCATCTGTTGCCATATACCTCCGGAAAACTACCAAGGACTTGCTGGATCCTTTCCACGCCAAACAGTTTTAGTATTGCGTTCCAAAGGTCGACAAACAAGCTATTATGCAGGTGGTCATAATGTTTTGGTTCAACAGTGTATTTCGCAATAGTATTTTTTATCCCAGCTTCTAACATGAAGAAATATCGGAGTATGGTTTGATAATATGTTACATTTTAACATTGATCTTTACAGTTTGTCGACTTCGAGGACATTATAGCCGGGAGAGGACTACGCACTAGGAATGTTAAGGAATTATATTTAATACAATTCAGCACATGCCCTGGTTACAACTCCTATACGTACCTGCATTTTTATTTCATGATTTATTTATTTATTATTTTAAATTTCTTCAGTTCATTTCATAGTCTTCTGAGCGAATCATTCGAGCAACCGAATGAAAGACAACCTTAGTACAACAGCGCTCTTTCATGAAAATTCAGACAAACGGGTTAATTATTAGATGAGTTACCATGCATATAAATGTATAGGTACTGATATCATGTTGAAAATAGTCAAACGTCTCTTGGTATTCCCAAATTTAAAGATTAATTGAAATGTAAAATTCCAACTATTATTTTCAGGTATCGATAAAAAAAAAATATTAAACATTTAGTAACTTAAATGATAAAAGCGCAAGGTTGGGAGAGAGGTAGAGGCTGCGTATGTGCAAGGAATATGTTGGCGATGAGATGGAGATATATATGGGACGTAGATTAAGGGATCTATAGAACGGAAATACAAATTAACACTAAGACCAAGGGAAGATTTTCATTTGTAGGTAATGGAGTTATTAAAGGAAATATTGTACGGTATATCACCAGCAGTGAAATAATTTGAAGCAACAACGCATAGAGTATAAACAGGTGTGTAGGGAAATTACCGTCACGGTATTGGTTGCTTAGCAATTGATGATACTAATAAAAGATGGTAATACGCTATAAGGTTCACTAAATAATTGTAGAAATAAGTTTGAAAACTAAGCTTATTTCTACAGTTTACTTGCAAGTACGTACCAACGATCGGATTATTTGGTTCCACGCTTTTGATATAAATTACAGGAGGGTGGAAGCTTTTTTTAAAAAAATAAAAAATAAAAATAGGAAAGATCCGGTTTTTTGTATAAAATTTGTCACCTTAATGATCCTTAAGATATTGGCATAAAGATTACTTTGTAATTTTGTACACGAATGAGCAGTCAACTATTAGTACGTCACGACTTTTACACTGGTACTATTTCTTCCTCCACAACATTGTGTAAGAAAAAAGAAACAAAATGTGGTATAGCAATGTTTATTAGTATATCGTAAAGTTTAGTTAGGTTCTTGAATTATTTCCCCTGGATTATTTGGAAGGAATGTTCGTAAACTAAATTCACTGTCAAATGAAACCTGCCACACTGCATGCTGACATAGATCCCTCTTCGAACAAGTGAATATTATTTGAATGGCCTGTTGCACCACATACTTCGTCTCGTCATATTGTGTGCCACATAATGGCACCATCCTCACGTCAATGGGACTGATTGTTTACACTCCAGGCACTTCACCCTGAATCTACACGCTGTCGCTCAGCATTTCGCTCCACATTTAGTTACTCTCTTCCCTGTGTATCTGGATGATCGTTTGAAGTAGATGCTACTCATATTTTGAATTCATTCCAACTAAAAAAATCTGAACCTTAGGAAGTGGAAATACAATTATGAAACTGAATGTCCACTAATATGGGCAATACATGTAGCCTGATAAATATCACAGATATCGAACTATTACAACTCATTACTTTTCCTTCGTGAGTGTGCGAAAATTTCGGTAACGTAACCATCAAAATACCCACACCAATTTTCAGTAGAACCTACAATTAATATTCTTCCATGGACTCATTTCCGTGAATGTTAAATCCAAATCAAATACTAACTAAGGGCTCAAAGGTGAAGTAAATACACCTATTATATGCTACGGTACTTTTTTTTTACCTTTGAGATATAAAAAATTAATCATTTTTGCGAAAATGATAAAATAAAACTTCTAGATGGTTAAAAGGGTCTAGACCAGGATTATGTTACAAGATGTAACCTAAATCTACACTCTGAAATTCACAAAATTGTGGGTGACATAGGGTACTTTGGATGAAAACTAACTATGTGCATTCCAATCCCGAATAGCACGAGGAATGAAATAATTCATACAATCGTCAATACGAGAGCAAATTTCTCTAATTTTATCTATCTGTCACTGTGACCCAAATAAATTGATGGATGAATATTTGAAAGAGTATTTTATTCTTCAGAAAGTATAATTGAAACCGACAGCGGCAGAGAAATTGGCTAAAAAAAAAGAAGATCTTCAAAATGAGGAAATTTTTATCATCGACCTCCTGTGAACTCAAAACCGAACAGTGGAATACGTCTCTTTATAGGAGCAAATCTTGTGCTGAAGGAATACCAGAAACAATAAAATTGAATAACTTTAAATCTAGTGCTATTGAAGGCTACTGAAAATTAGGTGCGCCGGTAAAATGCAAAAGATGTAGAAATAATTGGTAAAGTAAGAATCTTACAGAGAGGGTATATACAACTAAGGGTCACGTTTAGAGATAAATTTGTTATTGGTGGTGCAACTGAAGCCAATGGCAGTTCAAGGAGACAGAGATTAGAGTTAGCAAGTTAATAACTGTCAGATTCTAAGAAGTTGATAGAAATAAATGGAGGAATGAATCAAAACAGACGAGATATTCGTCGGTCCGTCTCTAATATCCTCGTACGCAATAACATCAACATTTCTACAATATAAAATTAAAAAATAGTACAGGGGTGCAAATATGTGTAGGAGTTTGGTGATTTAGATAATCGTCAATGGTATGAAAGGAAAGCTGGCTAACCGTCTATTCTCAAAATGTTTGGATTTTTCTTTCCATTTCACGATTTATGGATTTTTTTAGCCGAAACACCATAAAAATACCAACCTACCTTTTTACTCCCAAACTATAAATCCGTAAATTGCATCAAAATTTACAATAATATGTAGCCTGCTATAGTTTATAGGAAAATTATAGTGATCTTATTGGAGTGATATTGACAAATCTAATACTTCAGCACATAATTTTTTAGACAAAAAGATAACATGTATCATTCAACCTAATTAACTTCCTATCAGTTTTTAATACGATAGACACAAAGAAATCATTGATAAATACTTCTTTTTTAACTCTTCAGAAATTCTAATGAATGAGAGATTTTTCAAGCTGCATATGATGCAATATTTTTGACGCAATAAGAACTTAGCGTTTCTATTCTAAAAATAATTACCGCCTTGTAGTTAACCACCTTCAGATCATTTGGCATTGCCGGAAACAATAAAATTTATTTTTTAATTAAAACGACGATGTTGAGTGTATCACAAACCCTCAGTAACACGAGATCTGAAGCAGATAAGAACTTGGCAGTAACAGCAGCATTTCAAGTTTCGCACTGAATAAATTCGAATAAGATGACTGTCGAGTCTATCAGCCAAGTAAATTTAACATTTAAAAAAAGCCATAACATTAATAAATGAATACAACGATCTCGGGATAAAGGAAATCGTTGTTTAATTGAAGTGCTAAAAACAGATATTCGGTAAAATACAAGAGCTGTACTGAAGTATTATCAAATGATTACTAATTAAAAGCGAGCAGCAAATATTATGAAAGTAAAGAAAATTGGTAACCCACAGGGATAAATCACATACATAAAACATAAATATTACACAATGCATCATCACAGATACTATTAGAAATAGGACGAAAAATAATGACATAATTCCAATGGTTTCATTCTGAAAAGATCAAATCAATATCGTTGGAAAAATGAAATCCAAAAAACGACCTTACACGAATTTAAATAATGCACGCAATAACCGCTACTATTGTCGGAACCATAACATATTAGCATACAACTAACTTGTCGAAATATTTTCTCCTTATAAAGTAACTCCGCTCTTTATTACTATTACTATTACTCCGCGATTCACTAAAAGCGTGTGGCGGAGGGTGCATTGCACCTATCTGGGAAGGTAATGGTTATTGTGTAGCACTGATGCAATTATCTTCCCAGAGAGGTATGAATGTAAAATGTAGATCAGATCCAAACTATAACGTAATAGCCTGAGTATCAAAGCTACAGACAGGCTCGGAGAGGACCAAGATGTTAGAGAGCTGCGGCTTTCTTGTCAAAGGAGAACACGAGTGTATGGCGTCAGTCACGTACGGCCCGTCCACCGCCTCACACAGGTTTCCAATTGCTGTCAGGAGGTGTCCCCGGGGCTGGACGGCGTTATTAAGGGCACGCGTGCGTCCAAACAGACAAACAGGGCGGCCACACATAAGCGGTCGCCCACTTCATACCGCCCGTTCTGCGCCAGTGAGCAGCCAAAGGTAATGGGCTACCACTGTGGCGCTGACAAGACCGCCGATGACCTCTCGGGGCGCCGATGCACTGTGCACCGCCTCGCCTGCCTCTGACACCGCCGCCGCACCCGCTGTTCAGGCACACAATCACCTAATAACTCTGCTCCTGCTGAGTCCACTTACGATAAAAGACTTGAGTACTACCCATATTAAATCTATTCCACATGGTTACAGCCAGTTCCACGATGTATGATAAAGACAGTAACAACCTCCCCACGCCTTATTATCGTGTTCCTCAATGAACTGATGCTGCAATTCTTTGAATATATTCAATACCTTTAAACAAGCATACTTCTGAATATTACATCCAGTTTCGGAAGTTGAATTAATTTCAGAGGCGTATATATGGTGACGAAATGTCCACGAAAGAGCGCTTGAACATTAAATCAAAAAGTAACAATAAACAAATCAATGATCATTTTTGAGCGTCGTTCTATAAGTTCGTGGCGCGATAAGGAAAACGAAACCGCTCAAGCGTTCCGAAAATTGTACATATTTCATTAATATTTTATAGAATGTTTTTCAAAATTACATCATTCTAGAATGAATCTTTATTTTTTATTGGTGATTAGAACGACTAAGTTGTAAGTTTAATTAAGAATGCAGAAGAAAAAATTCTATTAAATACGATTAAATATTAGCGTAATGAAGGGATGTTTGCGAAAGATATTGATGAAGGAATTTTGACAATATAAGGGGAGGGTGCCCACGCTATTAAAGCAGTTAAGAAATAAGCATCTGTATACAAACGAGGAAGAACCAGAAATGAAAAAGATCACAGCGCGGGAAGACCAGTCAATCGAAGCTATCATTAAGAACAGTTTAGACAGTGTTGGTGGTGACACGAAGAATGTTAACAATTCGGCAGATTGAGAAGATATTGGGAATTTGAAGAACGACAGAAGGTCACATTCTTACGGAGTATTTGGGAATGAGAACGATCGCTGGGTGTTGAAATATTTGACAGCAGATCAAAACGCAGTCACCAGGCAGGTGCATGCGGAAATTCTAGATGTATTTGAAGTCACTCCATTTGATTT
>JARYHS010007941.1:0-31085 GCA_031002005.1 Vandiemenella viatica
AGGCTAAAAGAAAGTTCTTTTATTTGAACAACACAATGAAAGAGTTGTAAAATTAATTCATGCTTTTCTTGGTTTAATTACAGCTGATGAAGAACATAAACAATTTTCATGCAAAAACACTGAAAATTGTACCCTCACCGTAAAAAAGATATTCTGAAGATAAAATACCCCCTCATAATTTTAATTCTTTTGTCTTTATAAAAAAATGAAATACTATTTTTTTGTTGTCTTGATTTCATTGTTAACGCAGAATTACACAAAATTTTGATGATATATTTACATATCAAGCGATAGTCAAAATAAGCATTTTTTGTAAACTTTCGGATCTGCTCGGCATGGTTTAACGTCATCGTAGGAAGACAAAATTTCTTAGATAAATAAGCTACCATAATTTATAAGAATTAGAGGGTATGAGTTTGAATTTAAAAAAAAAAAAAAAAAAAAAAAAAAAATGCTCTTATAAGGTACACCCTAGTAAGGAGGTAGATAAAATGTTCCATATTTTAAAACTCTGAAGCCTGTGTAGATCAAATTCACTGTCCTAAGATGAGGAATCCAGTACAGCAGTATAAATTAAATTTGATCTTCCTGATTCAAAATGATTGATAGCACATTGGTAAGACTGATTTTGATGTTTTCCCCACTTCCATGCCATTTCTTGTCCAATCCTCTTTATAAGAATGTTAAGAAGCCTGATGTGAGGTTAAAAGGGTACAGAATTATTGTTATTATCGGAAAGCAGCAAATGTAATTAATACTTTTTATTGATTAAATAGGAAGGAATAAATCCACCACTGTGGCTGCACATGTTCAAGCACCACCATTCTGGACCAGGAAAACACAACAGGCCCAGATTCATATCCCAGATGTCCTTATTGCGGTGTTTAAGTGGATTTTTGCAATCCTCTGGGCAAATGCTGGGACAGTCCTCAATCTCTTCTTCATAATCTACACATTTCAAAAACAAAGATACATTTATCATGTTGAACATGAGTTACACATCTCATAGATAGATGACAAGATACCTGCTTCCCCAGTCAATACTATTGTAAAGAGTCCCTATCGGACTGACAGGGTAGCCGAAGGGTATATTTGGGTTCGTTGTAGACTTTAACTGTGGTGGAACTCTAGACGAGAGTTCAACTAACCTCATGGCATTCTTGCAGCGGCAGAAGTCTCTTCTATCTTGATAGTCTTGAGCTTTTGCGTCTTGTGGGCTACGATGTATTTCATCAGGAATAATATGACACCAGCTGATTATTAGGTTTGGCAACCAGGTTAGGGAAAGGCTGGTATGTGTTAGATGACCAGCTGAGATTCTATCCTATTATGAATAATAACAGGCATATAACGGTTTTGAGGTCCCATTTAATGAAAGCTGTGAACATACAGCCAATAACATGACTGCGAGGATCCTCCTGACAGCGCCTATATGAGATGCAATTAGCATCTGATTGAGTAATAACTCGTAGACTAATGAATTGTTGTATGATTGGATGGCTAAGTGGCTGATGGTATGCTGCCCCCATGATCCTGAAGGGCCTACATGGCGAACAGACTTGAGCGAAGACAGTCTGTTTTACTGTTAGAAACCCATACTGGCTGATGGAAGCTACCTGCGGAAAATGAGCTATCTACTCATCGATGACTACCTGCAGCGTGTCCCTAATAATTCATTGTTACCTCAAAGGTGAACTTTATTGACGCCAGAGAGTCAGTCCCAACTAATAATATTGATCGAGTCAGTGTCGGAGCACATCCCTAACAAACAGTACTGCGCTCAGCTTGTCACGTGCGAAGACTGGCTTGCTCGCTACTGAAATGAATTCCAATAAAATATTCTAATTTCCTTTTAATAAACCTATATGTCCATTACGACCTTGACACCATGATAGCCATAGCAGGCTGTTAATAGACTTGTTTCAAAAATAAGACAGCCTCTGGAAGAGGATTTTCTGGATGACCTGCTAAGGTTACAAAATACTTCATTTGCTGGAAAGAGTGATGAGAGGATGTTCCAAATAAGTTAGGGAATTGTGCCACAAAACTTTGGTCAGACAATTGCTTGAATATGGTGGTGTGGTTTGGGACCCACATTTTGGGTATCAAATACAGGAGTTGGAGAGTGTGCAAAGGAGAGCAGCTAGATTTGTTTGTTGAAATTACTGCAGGATCCACTCAGTAACTGATATGATAAAGGAGCTGGCAGTCAATGGAAGACAGGAGAAGAGTGAAGAGAGTTCTTGTAGTGTACAAGGCATATGTTGGTGATGGGGCTTGCAAGGAAATAGGTCATAGAATTAGTTGTGCATGGGAAGGAAAGATGACCATGACCACAAGCATAAGAGAGTGGGAAAATTTTCTTTTTTGGGTAATGGTGTCAGGGATTTGAACAAATTACCAAGTGAAGTGATGAATAATTTACCAAAAATAAATACAACTTTGGGGAAATGCCCTTACATGCCTACATCAAAACATTGACTTTTCATATATCTACAGTTACTCTGTGAACTCTCTTAAAAAATGGTTGATCATTATTTTTTTTCAGTGTTCTATAACATTTAATTTCATTTATTTCTCTTATTCATGCATGGGCTAGTAAGACTTTTGTATCCAACTGAAAAAGAAGTCTAGAAGAAAGGTCATATTTTTAATTATTAAGGTAGCAGGTGCATAGGCAGTATGTTTTTCATTGCATGAGAAAAATATCAGGACCCAGTTTTGACACTGCATAGGAAATAATTGGGTGTTTGATTACATGACAAAATGTCTTGCCCAATATTATGGTTAGCATTTAAAGTATACAAATTATAGTTACAATATCAAACAAATTTTCTCATTTGAAAAAATAAAGATGAAGATTTAAATGAAAGTGGAGGATATTTTGCAGTTATTTAATGTAAGGAGTATTAATCCTTTTTGGTTATAGGAAGTGTTAGATTGGGGATAGTGTGTTGGTGCTTCTATATTATAAGCCTTGTCTTATGTGCCCACAGATTGGAAAAGTATTATGTATACTGAGACAGAAAGGAGATATCCTGTACAGAATGCTACATGAATTGTAAACTGTTAAAAATAATTCACAAGAGTGACCATGTTGCAAGGTCTTTATCTGTTTTTCATTGGAATACTGAGTTAAAATTCCTGAAAGGAGTTTTTTTGATATTGCTTTTTGGTATGTTCATGTACGTCTCGTGTAGTAAAGAGGAGAGCTAATTGGTTGGTTTGTGGAAATTACTTCAGAACCCAGTTAGGACCTGATGTGATAAAAAAAAAAGCTGGACTGGTAGTCATTCAAAGAAAGGAGGAGAATGCTGGGAATGTACAAGGCATATGTTGGTGATGAAGCTTGAAAAGATATTGGTCGAAGAATTAGGGTAATACATGGAAGGCAAGAGATGACAATGAGCACAAGCTGACACCCGATTTCATGTATAAAGCAGAGGGAAAATTTTCTTTTGTTGATAATGTATCAGTAATTGGAGTGAATTACTGAAGGAAATGGTGAATACCAAAAAAAATTGTAAGAATTTAAAATTAAAATATGTAAATGGTAAAAGCAGACAGGTGGGGGAATTTGCACTAAAAGTATACAAGATAACTAGCTGTACCCAATACCTTGTTCATGTGTAATTTGAGATTTGTGCTCTTAATTCGAAGGTAAAATATCAAAGAAATATTGGCTGGATAGGTCAAGGCGGAGGAGCAGTCCTGTATTTTTCAGTTTTCTTGGATCTTCTCTCCTTCTGAATGTATATTGTAAGCCGTGTTTTAATCTTGTTTGAGAACATCATTTGTTTCTACAATTCCTTGAAACTACCACTAACTGGAAAAGTTTTTTATGTCTATCTGTGACCCACAGGCATACTTCTATATTGTTCACATGGCTTCTTTGCAAGCAGTATTTGAAATGGTGCTGCCTGCCATGTGTAAGAACAGAGTTTTTATTTCCATGTTGTAATAAACTCTTTAGGTGGGGGTGGCTCTACTTTTTAGACACCCTGTATGGCGTCAGCAATTGAAACTTTTCTATCTTTCTCTATCAATATATCAATATTAAGCCTCGCACATGACATGTCTCAGGGGTTACAAGAATATGAAAGATGGGTAACAAAAGACATGAATTTATTCTACAAGTTGAAAGACATCCAATTTTACATGTGAATTGATTTGCTGATGGCTAGCTCAGTTGGCTTTCTCAAACAAGTCTCTGGCTTCTCAGGGGTATTTTTCGGGCTCTTGATATGTTGCAACCATGTCGCGTTGTCTGAATCACTTTACCGTGTGCACTGCCGGCGACGTTATCCGCACCTCAGACGCTCAGAGGATGGCGGTAGACCGACCACACGTCCACTCAGTTCCACACACAGTCCAGCAGTGTCATCTCCACTCCCCCTCGGAGCAGCATTCCATGGAACACAGGATACAAGAATATCCGAGTGGCGGGTCACTATTGTCTGTAGGTCGGCTGTCCCTGCTGTTATTGTCCACAGAGCAGCGGGTGGTTTAACGAACGGGCTCGCGGCTTCCGCTCGCAGAAAAATAGCCCTCCCTCGATAGGTGCACACAGCCTCGCTTTGGGAACGCGACTTATTACAGCTTGCCAAACAACCCACCAAAATTTAAATTCCATGGAATTTAAATTTGCTTATAAAGTCTTCTCTGCAACTTTGTTCCCAGTTCAGTTCCTGCCCTCTTGATAGCAATACCCTTGATTTACAAAGCCATAAGACCCTACAAACTTACAATTTCATAAGATATTTATAAACTTCACCCATTTTCAAACAAAATTCCCCTGCGGAAATGTCATGCGAGGACACGTTAAAGGCGCCCAACTGTGAATGTTTACAATACAACTCGCTTCGTGTGCAAAACTCCCCAATGCATCAGCCATCCAAAGTGTACCATCCACATAACAGCAGGGTCCAGCCTTAATCTATCATTATACATTATACACACAACATAAAAAAATATACAACACTAAAGATAAAAAAACAATTGTTCACAGTACTTATTAAGCACTCACTATAGATTAACAATGGAATGTCTTTAAACGTTACAGGTCCATCAAAAATAAGAAACTGTGGACATTTTTACGTGAGGTGTCCCTCCACAACTCTTCCTCTACACAGCTGAAGTCTTTCAGTACCTATTGTTCTTAACCTATAATATATGCATTTTCTACTATTCCAAAATATTAATTGAGAACATGGAGCTCTGAGGAATCGTTATGAACTTAAAATTTCCAAAACATTAATCTCCCATACAGAATAAAAGATAACCCTCCATAATTCCCATACACCCTCACACATAATACAATTACAGATGAAAACACGTGGCAATATCAATCAGTGCCACTCAATCACATAAAATCTAAACTTAATGCTCCAGTTTCTTAGAACATAATTACATCGACTATAGGGGAATAATATTAATCAATGTCCTCTAATATACCAAGTGAGTTTTTTATCTTGAGACAACTAAATATCTCGAAAACTACAAATCCGATCAAAAAAAGTGGGTAATAAAAATTGTTCGTCTCGACGGGGGACATCCGATGATACCAAATTTGACTCCCCACCCCCACCCCCTAGGGGTGGGGGAAGGGGGAGAAAAAAAACTTAAATAGGAACCCCCATTTTTTATTGCAGATTCTGATTCCCCGGAAAAAACTACCCCTATTTGACCCCCAATTCGAGTCATTTTGGTCGATAGATGGCGCTGCATTTCTCAGAGTTTTCTCATTACTTGATGTACTTCCATTGCGTTCACATCGTCGCTCATTTCTCAGAGTTTTCTCATTACTTGATGTACTTTCATAGCGTTCATAACATCTCTGATTTATTTACTTCGTTCTGTTGCACGTGTCAATGAGAATGCAGGCTATAACGTTGCAAGAAAAAATTGAAATGGTCTACATTTATGGAGAATGTCGCAAGAATATCGATAATGCTGTTGATCTTTATGCTCATCGTTTTCCAGACCAGCCTCGATCGCGCGCTTCTTTTTACCGTATTATCCAACAGTTCACTCAGGAGGGAAGTGTGCACACAAACAAACGAAAGCGGCGAAGGACGATAGCTGGAGAAAATAACGAAGTTGCAGTTTTAGCTGCAGTGGCTTATAACCCTCACATTAGTACTCGACAAATAAGTCGTGAATCAGGAATTTCTCAGACTACTGTTTGTCAGATTTTGCATCGTAGAAAATACCATCCGTTCCATGTTTCGTTGCATCAAGAACTTCACGGCAATGATTTCGATAATCGATTGACATTTTGCCGATGGTCGCTACAGAAAATACAAGAAGAACCCCATTTCTTTGCTCGAGTACTGTTTTCGGATGAATCCACTTTTACTAACCACGGCACCATTAATCGACACAACATGCATTATTGGAGTGTGGAAAACCCGCATTGGTTACGCCAAGTTGAACATCAGCGTCCGTGGAATGTAAATGTTTGGTGTGGGATAATTGGGGACAAACTTATTGGTCCACATTTTATCCATGGACATTTCAATGGGGAGAAATATCAACAACTCTTAGAGGACGTACTGCCAACATTGCTTGAAGACGTACCCTTAGACGTGCGACAAACAATGTGGTTTCAACCTGACGGTTGTCCAGCACATTTTGCTGTAAGATCGCGGGAAGTGTTAGATCGTCTGTACAATCGTCGATGGATCGGAAGAGGAGGTCCAGTGCCGTGGCCTGCAAGATCACCAGATCTCACTTCGCCTGATTTTTTTTTATGGGGATACTTGAAGAATGAAGTTTACAGTGAAGTGCCAACAACGCCTGAAAACATGATTGAACGAATTACCAACGCTTGTCAAAAAATCACGCCGGATATGCTTCTTAGTTGCGTCGAATCATTCCAAGAGCGGGTAAATAAATGCATCGATGTCGGTGGTGATATTTTCGAGCACTTGCTTTAGAATTGTTGTTAGAAACAAACACGTGAGAGGCGAGGGGACTCACCAAAAACAAGCACCCCGATGGTGAGAGGCGAGGGGGACTCACCAAAAACAAGCACCCCGATGGTGAGAGGCGAGGGGACTCACCAAAAACAAGCACCCCGATGGTGAGAGGCGAGGGGACTCACCAAAAACAAGCACCCCGATGGTGAGAGGCGAGGGGACTCACCAAAAACAAGCACCCCGATGGTGAGAGGCGAGGGGACTCACCTAAATCTAGCACCCCAAAGGGAACAGAAAATTACTACGTCCACGTCGTTGTTCCTGGGTAACGCAAAAAGTAATGTTTGACTTTCGCTATCTGCTAAAGAATTTGCATCAGTGCATTTTGAAATAATGTCCATTCCCATCCCTCAAGTTTGGAGGTGGGTGGTGTTATTGAATAGTTTTTGAAAAATATCAATCACATTAACTTGTATTTTGCTGATCTGATGTGTATTTCACGAGATATCCTCATTTTTAAATGAATTTTTGCTTATTTTGATTTTTGTCGATTGCAGCGCCATCTATCGACCAAAATGACTCGAATTGGGGGTGAAATAGGGTAGTTTTTTCCGGGGAATCAGAATCTGCAATAAAAAATGGGGGTTCCTATTTAAGTTTTTTTTCTCCCCCTTCCCCCACCCCTAGGGGGTGGGGGTGGGGAGTCAAATTTGGTATCATCGGATGTCCCCCGTCGAGACGAACAATTTTTATTACCCACTTTTTTTGATCGGATTTGTAGTTTTCGAGATATTTAGTTGTCTCAAGATAAAAAACTCACCCTGTATACACAGCGTAAAAGAGTAACAAAACTCATGCTAACAAAACAATTACACATAAGACAGATGATGTACAAATCACAACATTCGTACACATACTTCGAATCTAACAGCATTTACTAACACGACTCATCTATTTACCATACAACAGTATTAAAGACAAAGCTTCAAACAAGCATTAATATGCGAAGGTAGTTGCCTCTTCACAAACAAATAGTCATCTCACCCCGTTCGTTCACCCAGAACAAAGTCAAGGACACACACCTGCCGAGCTCTAACTCCACTCAAATCACAAGGGGATTAGTCTACCTGCTGGTTCCCCTATTCCGAGAAATTCACACAAGCACTGCTGACCCCCCTGCTGTCAGGGACAACATCCGCCCCAGCTGATATTCACAGATTCGCAACAAGCTACTTTCTCCTGTTTCTTCTCGGCATTCCAAATCCTCAGTAGCCTACTTAACTTTTTGTCACTGCTATAATTTTGCTTGTTTTAACATTACGCTACCTCAGTATATCACCAGTCCTTTTTGAACCGGACATACTGGAAAAACAATATTAAGTGCGTGTAGTGGGACATTTTACTCATCTATGCGGCCTTTCATATTTTCTTTACATCTTCGTGGGCGTAATTACCAGAACTTCAGGAACATGGAATAATCATGAATTTTAACAATTGATAACTTCCTTTTCTTAGTTTACCGGTCACCGTTGTGCATACTGCACCTATGACTAAATCACGCCATCCATTGTGTGCATTTCTGCGAGAGGCTGTTCTTTATTCCTTTAAAGCAACAATCCACTTCTGCCGCTTTTTGGCTATTCCAGGGATTGAGCTGCCCAGCTTAATGAGGTGGACTTATTTGTCACATTAGAAGACAGCTGTAGACACTCAGTTCCCACTTCAGCCTATCTGCACATAACACATCTGCGCCTTTCTGACGCCGTACCTCTCTCCGACACACTACGTAAACAAAAAGGAAGTTCTCTTTTCATTGAAAAGCCCATCTTATGTGTATTGGTTACTCCCGCGAGCAACATTTTGTTCACAACCTTATCGTCATATTTAATTCTGAATTTGGCCGCTAGATTATTCTCTTTCATGCAGATGAACACTTTTGATTTTCATTCCCACGCCACTTGAAGCGCATTATTTACAAGCGAGGTTATTTTACAGGATGTAGCGTCTTCGTAGCCTATCAAGACATTACTTCTTCTTTATCCCAACTTTTATATTCCGATCTTTTTTTTTCAGTATCTAACAGCGTAGCGAAGTCAGTCAGGTCAGCAAAACTTACGTGAACTCTCATTACCTCTTCATCAGAACTCATGCATTTCATCTTGAATGTGTGTACACGATTTTCTTACAAAAACTACCGTTTACAGAATAGACTATTGTACTTAAATCCACTATACTACCTGCTTAAGTCTTAATTAAGGGCCATATTTACCACCAATACAAACAACAAGGTATCTTTAAACTCACATCAGTGTCAATTCCATCGAGAAAGCATAAGTCTGCTGGTTATGAGTTGACTTTAATCGCCTGGAAACGATTTTCACACCATCGTTCCCTCTCAACCTCAGAAGGGCGAAATCACGGCATTGAGCTCTTATTTTTCCAACCTTGAAATGAAAATACTTCACGCTTATGTTGCGGCATGCTGCTTTTTGAACATGCGTCGTCATGGAACGCATTCCGTGAAAACCATTCATCTTCGGCACCTGTGCCGAAATCTTTTCATTCAGTGGAACACCGGGAGACCCCTACCGTGAAATATCTGTTCATACAAGACACACTTAGACTTTCAGCCATATGACAGGTCTAGTATAGAAATCCCAATCACTGAACATGTCTTTGCTGTTTGAATGAAGTGAATGTACTGCAAGTCCATACGTTCACTTCCTACAAGCGTCACCTTCGGCGCCTTGACATATCTTAGGGCACATGCTTGCAAGACATTCTCTTTCTGATCCCCTAGGATATGCAGTTCATTTACAACTTGTCTGGAAAAACTCTTCTGCGTCTCACCTAGACTTTTGCATTCTTCTTTACACTCGGCGATACTCTGGCGAACCTCACTGATCTGCCCTCCGATATGATTCATCCCTGTTTCAGTGCTTGCTTGTACATCAGCGACTCGCAGTTCCAATTGGTTTGTTCGCGCTTCCGTCCGTTGCTTCCATTCCAACATCTCTCTTTGCATCTGTGTTGACTGCTCATTCATGCAATTCACGGCGCTGGACATTCTGATTTGTTCTTCCTGCATCGTTTTCAATATTTTCTTGACTCCCCTGAGTCCTTCAGACACGGTATTCTTTAAGTCACCAACCTCCTCTTTTATGAGTACTGCAATTTCTTCTGTGACTTCAGACTTTAGCTGGTCTTGTCCGCTCTTTATCTCCGACATCATCGCGAACAGAAGATCAAATTTTTCGGCTTTGCTCAGTGGATTTTTGGCTGGCTCCGGCTGTTGGGCAACCATTTCTCCAGAAAAAGACATGGTACTTTCATCCCCTTTTCTCGTTACGCCCAAGATGTGCGAAACGGGCATCGCTTCTTCGCAATTTGAAGTGCCGTCTTTAATTTCCATGTTAACTTATGTGTTATCTCCCATCAATTGAGAACACATGAGACTTGCAACGCTGATCTGTCTGACATTAACGCTGCTTCCACAACAGGACAACACGAGCACCATAAACTCTCTAACAAACATCGTCAAACAATGAAACATCAACAAACCATCAATTAGCATAAGACACATATACCAATTACAACGCTGGTTCGACCGCCAGGCATGAAAAACTCAACTCACAGAACAGGAAAGCACTATCAAAATCCAATTGTCTAAGCACTGAAACATGCGAACATCAACAAATATCTTAAAACCCACATATATCAGCTATCATAGTTTTTTTTTCTGACCACCAGACATCCTTAACTCCAATTCTACAGCAGTATAACTCAATGAACATGACATTTTCCAAATAATGTCAACTACTGGAATGAAAATCAACATAGGTCACATCAGTGTAACATGGACATACATTCTATCTCTCTATTCCAACACCTCTGCTCTTACAGTCAAATTTCACAACAAAATACCATTACCATAAAACAAAAAAAATACATAGATAAAGTGTGTGAAAACAACCGATAACAGCTCTGCAGTGTATCACACAAGTACTTGCAATAATTCATCAATCGACTTCCACACTCGGACAACACAATGAACATGACATATTTCAATACACATCAACCAACAGTTCTTCAACACATGTACAGCCTGTAACTGCGTCCTTTTCACCCTTACAAATCCTAGCTGTTACAATATACAAACATTATGCATGATATAAATAATTATTGTACATGCTGGATTGCTGCTGTTACAGACACACCGGAAAATGCTGAAAACACAGAGAGTTCTACTCACTATTACGACTTGTTTGCAACATATCAAAACAATCGGGCCGCAGGTTGGGCGCCATATGTAATAAACTCTTTTGGGGGTGGCTCTACTTTTTAGACACCCTGTATGGCGTCAGCAATTGAAACTTTTCTATCTTTCTCTATCAATATATCAATATTAAGCCTCGCACATGACATGTCTCAGGGGTTACAAGAATATGAAAGATGGGTAACAAAAGACATGAATTTATTCTACAAGTTGAAAGACATCCAATTTTACATGTGAATTGATTTGCTGATGGCTAGCTCAGTTGGCTTTCTCAAACAAGTCTCTGGCTTCTCAAGGGTATTTTTCGGGCTCTTGATATGTTGCAACCATGTCGCGTTGTCTGAATCACTTTACCGTGTGCACTGCCGGCGACGTTATCCGCACCTCAGACGCTCAAAGGATGGCGGTAGACCGACCACACGTCCACTCAGTTCCACACACAGTCCAGCAGTGTCATCTCCACTCCCCCTCGGAGCAGCATTCCATGGAACACAGGATACAAGAATATCCGAGTGGCGGGTCACTATTGTCTGTAGGTCGGCTGTCCCTGCTGTTATTGTCCACAGAGCAGCGGGTGGTTTAACGAACGGGCTCGCGGCTTCCGCTCACAGAAAAATAGCCCTCCCTCGATAGGTGCACACAGCCTCGCTTTGGGAACGCGACTTATTACAATGTATATGAAAACTGAGAGATAAACACCATATAGATTGGTTAAGTTGGAAACATCCCTTGTGTTATGCATTTCTATGACAAGAAAGCTCGGAATCTTTATATATTAAAGTTCATTGTGCAACAGTAAACCACCCCATCCCTGACGAACGACTAGAGTACTGAGGCCATAGAATAATGTTCTACAAAGCAGTTAGGACATGGATGGAGAAAATTAATTAAATCACATACCAAAACAGAGACAGTGTTATGGATGGCTAGGAAAAGGTTTGATGACTCAGTGCTTTGGATGACATTTTATTCATGTGAGGGAGTATAAGAAATAATTAACCTGCAGCAATGGTTGTTGAATGAACAAACCTGTGTTGGTGGAAACAGAGACAAAACTGAAGTAGAAAGTGCAGAGTTTGTGAAAATGTGTGTATGAGTAAGAAGAAAGGTATTTACCAACCATGTAGGGTATAAATAAAATAAAAATAAATAAAGGAAAAATTAAAAAATGTATACTGCATACTGATTGAAAAGAGTGATGGGCTTCCCAAAGAAGGATAAGCAATAATTAAGGGACTTAGTGGTGATTGTGAGTAGGTAGATGTCTGATATTTAGCTTGCAGTGTTCTCAGTTATTAGTTTTGCTGTTTTGGATGGTAAATGATAATGTTCCTTCTGGAGGACACAGGTTCAATCGCAAGTCTGGCCATCCAGATTTCAGTTTGCTACATTTCTCAAAAACCACTTGATGGTTAATTCATTAAAACCATAGTCTATTTCTTCCCAAACCTTGCTCATTACAGTCTATCAACTCTGATGACTGCAGTGATAATGAGCCATTAGTTACGAAATCTTCGCAGGTTTTCCGCCGGATAATATTATCAAAAGACAAACTTTCAGCAACTTGCTCTGCTGCCATCATCAGGTCCGTTGTACTTAAGAGAACAACTAGAACTGCACTGAATTGCGTCTTCTGATTGGCTGACTACAATGCCCATTTCCATTCTGTGTCTAATTGGTCGGCTCTGGAACCAGCTATAGATGGGGTTGGACGGATCTGCCAATACCGTCCTACTATCCATCAGCTAAAGCCTTGGTTGTTATAGAATTGAAATAAAGATGGTTTTCACGCATGAAAACCATCTTTAATTGGGATGGAGCACTCACTGTAATGTCTAATTCCCTACACACCCACCCTTCCCTTTCCTGCTTTTGCCCTCAACAAATAATTTCAACTTCAAACTCTTTCAACATTTTTGGTAATTTACTCATCATTTCACATGGTAACTTATTCCAATCCCTGACCCCCTTACCTATGAAAGAAAATCTTCCCACACTGTTGTGCCTAAATTGATTGCCAGCTTGTGGTCATGATCATCTTTTCCCTTGCAAGCACTACTCCTATTTCTTAAACTAATATCCTTCAACGCCTCATCACCAATATACGGCTTGTATACTCCCATGATTCTTATCACCATCCTTCTGTCTACCAGTGAATCCCACCCCAGCCCTTTTATTATATCGGATACTGATTATGTTCTGTGGTAATTTCAGGAGACAAATCTAGCAGCACTTGTTTACACCCTCCAACTCCTGTATTTGAAACCCAAAATGCGGGTCCCATAGCACATCAACATATTCAAGCAACGATCTGACCAGTTTTTTGTAACCCAATTCCTTCTCTCATACATCCCCTCATCACTCTCTCCAACAATGAAGGATTTTGAAACCTTTTCCTACTAACTGTCCAATTTTTCCTGTCCAGTTGAGCTTGTTGTCAAATGTTATGCCAAGATATTTACATTTCAAGTCTTCAACAAGCAATTCTTTCTCTATCTTATAGTCATAATCAATTTTTAGTTTTTTTATCTGTGTACCTAATAAGCTGACTTCTTTGGAATTATCTTCATGTTGACCTACCGAGCTAGATAACCTTCCAGATCACCCTGCAGCTACTTATAGTCTTCTACCGTTTTTATCCTATTAGTCTAGGGCCCGGATATATATGCACGTAAAACATCTAATATATGCATGCAAATATGCACAAAAAAGTCCTAAAATATGCACTAACAATTAAAGAATATGCACTAACAATTAACGAATCTACACTAACAATTAACGAATATACACTAACAATTAACGAACATGGACTAACTATTAAAGAATATACAGATATCAAATGATTTATTTTATGTCAACTCACTGATATACACGTTTCATTCCTTACAAAATGATGAATCACAATATGTTACCAACAGTTTTTCAATGTTTTCAGGGGTCAAAGATTTTCTGTTGTCAGACAAAATTAGTTTATAAGCCGAAAATGATCGTTCCACGTCAACGGACGTTATTGGGCAATACTTGTACGATGGTGCTGACTGTTCGGAACATTCATCTGGCAAAGATTGTGTGGTTCCACTTAAATACGTATTAATTGATTGAATCTTTTGCAGACCTGGGTTTGAGTCTAACACCCTGCTGAGTTTAGATTTAACTTTTTCTCCAATTTCACCAGGGACGGCATTTAAAGAAGAAATTGTTTTGTGAAGCAACTGAATAGACTCGTGAAGGGGTGCACCGCTAGTTTCTAGACCCTTAATAGCATTAGAAAGTGACGAATAGTGTACATGGATGAAATTGATATCTCGATATACAGTATCACAATCAAATGCGCACTTTGCTTCACGAACACACGCAGCACGATCGTCATGACCAATACTTGTAACCACATCTTTCACTTGATGAAAGTTCTCCTGGTAGAACAGCACTGCAGACAACCAAGTTCCCCATCTAGTGAGAACAGGTTCCGGTGGAAGAGGAACCTCAGGCAGACGATCCTTATAAAACTGTACACGCGCTGGTGCTTTTAGGAACACTTTTTTTCCACTTGAAATTACTTTGTTAACTGAAGGAAATAGAGAACGTATCTCTTCTGCAATGCGATGTAATCCATGCGCCAAACATGTAACATGGATCAGATTGGGGAAAAACACTCGAAGCGACTGACCAGCTTTTAACATATATGAAGCTGCGTCTGTGATTAAAACACGCACCTTGTAACAATCACTCTCCGATTCAGTAGGCCACAGAAGTCGCAGGGAATCGTTTATAAATCTTGCAATTGTACTGTGGTTGGTTTTCTCTAACACTTTGGTTGAAAGTAAATGTGGTTTTCCGGGTTCTTCTTGACATAGTTTGCCCACTATAAAGTTCGCTACGTATCGGCCACATGAATCGGTTGTTTCATCTACCGATATCCAGACACAGTTCCCTCCTATGTCAGACCGAATTGAATCCAGGACAGAATCGTGTAGAGAGAGCAAATAATTTTTCCTGAGGGTGGATTCATCCGGTATCCTTTGATTAACACAATACTTTTGAAGAAATGCTCGTAGATCTGGATTATTCAATTTATGCAGCGGGATATTGCTGCATACAAAAGCCTTACACAGGTCAGCAGAGAATGTATTAACAGACCGTGATACCTGAGTTAAAAGTAGCTGTTGCGTGTTCCTATTCTTTTCTTTTGACCTGAGATGTACAGCTGTTTTAGAATGCTGTTCAAGTTGAAATTTTTTCTCACATTTTATATTCTTCTCACATACTTGACAGTACACAACTTCACCGTCACTAGAATAGTCACTGTTGCCTGAAATCCACTGCTTAATTAAAACTGATCTTGTGCATTTTTCTTTAGGCATTTTTGGAGTCAGATTAAAGAAACTTAATCTTAGCACACGAACACTCCTGTCAACACAAACTTTGAGAGGCTACTGTTTTTGGAAAGGAATGTACACGTCCCTTTAAAAGTACGAATCCCTCAGGTCTGGAAGCCAGGAATCTGTTCTCAGGAAAACTGGCTCGTACCGCAATTAGGGGAATATTCCCGAAAAGATTAAAGAAAACCGCTGGCCTTCCCGGTAGTTGTCGCACGAATAAACACACTGGTAGATAACGAATATTCCAAGTGGGGGTAAATACTTGTGACTGTCGTCTCCTCAAACAAGAATTTGCCGCCTGAGGGAGAATAGAGCTATTCTTTGATTTTGCCGACCCCACCCGCCCTTCCCGTGAATGTTACCGCTCAGGGCAGTAGAGAAGGTCGCCGCCACACAAATTTTCCATTTGCAGCACCTCCAAACATGTCACTGTGTGAGTTTGGATAAGGTAGAAAATTCTCTACATGTGAATGCCAGTACAAAAAAATCCTGTTTACTCCAAGAATTTAACTTACTTGTTGCGGTTGCCAAGGATGTCCAACATACAGGTACATTAGGCTTTACAGTTTCTTCAGAAGTATCGGATATTCAGTTATGAGATGAAATAAAAGCTAAAATATGCACATATCCATAAAATATGCACTAACCCTCAAAATATGCATTTGCATATGCGCATATGCTTTTTTGAAAAATCCGGGCCCTACCTATTACAGAGCATTATATCATATGGAAGCAACCTAACTTCTTATAGCAAACCATCAATACATTCAGTCATTAGAATAACGAATAGCTGCGGTCCCAATACACTACCATGTGACACTTCCTCTTCTTTTGATACTACGTTTCCTACCCTGACTTTTTGCTATCAACCTTTTAAGAATTCTTCTATCCAGGAGATCACTTTTTCATCCACTTCAATGGTTTTTACTTTATTTACCACCATTCTATGGTTCATTCTGCCAAAAGTCTTTAAAAAAATCTAGTGTTACACTATCTTTTTGGCCTCCCCTGTCCATTTCATCTGAAATATCTTGCATATATCCTACCAACTGATATCCGTAAGAGTATTGTTGGCTGAAGTCGTGTTGTCAACTTGAAAACCACTTACAACATGGCTTTAGACAAGGATATTCAGTGTATAATAGATAGTGTAGCACTACATCTTTCAAAGGCTTTTGACAAAGTTAGCATAAAACCATTGGAGTGGATAAAATGTGATCTCCTGTGTAGAAGAATTTTTAAAAGGTAAGTAATGTTGTTTTTATACATTAACAGAAAGTGTAAGGTAAGTCTAGTATGGCAGAAAATTCTTCTATGCATGGGGTTATCAGCAGCTTTGTACATCTCATTTTTCTATTCAGCCTTTCCTATACTCTGCATTAAACTGATATACATTTCTTTCTTAACTGTTTCATTGATGTCCAAGTTTTGTTGCTTACTCCATATTGTGCAGTTGGTAGTAAACATCTGAAGTTTGCATCTACATTAATGTAGCAGAATGCTGCTCAAGTAAGTGACTTTGAATGTTTTCAATCATGATATCTACTTTTTTCCATTTCAATCCGTAGGAATTGATCTCTTTTTTTCCTCTTTCAGTCCATAGGATTTTTTTATGTTGCCAAATAAAAGCTTTTTTGAGACAAGGGTCATGTTCTTATTGTATCTAACACCAGAGAAACACATTATTTTAATATTAGGTAGTGTATGTATATGATCTGTGCTTAAAGCTATTGTAGCCTTGCAAATTGTACTGTAGTAATGCTTCAGGTATATTTTATAACTTTTGACCTAAATACTCAGAAGTATGGTTAAGTGATGATACCAGCTTAATATGAATTTCATTTACCATTTATGTTTTGTTTAAAACTGGTAGTCTGTTTTAATCAGTGGTTACAGTAGTACAATTCACCAAATTTTTTAGTAATAACAGCATTCACTGTCACCAAGCTTTAATATTATATACATATTTTACATCTAGTTACTTTTGCACCAATTTTTAAGGAAGACTACTGTAAAGACGCTGGTAAAGAACAGAGATTATTAGAACAAGGTGAATGATTGATGCTGTGTTATTTGAGGGACCAGTCAATACTTTTAACGAATGATTAAAATATTTAATGCAAGAGAAATGATATGGCAATTACAATTTGTTAACATCCTATTGTAGATTACACAAAATGAGCCAGATGACTGGAAGGAAACAAGAAAATGGTATAGATGGCATCATGAAGAAGTTGAAAGGTGTTGGAATGAAGAAACACAGGGCTTTGGGGAAGGGATGAGGAGCAGGAAATGATGAGAAGGCAATCAACGAAGAGGACTAGGGTTAAGGCAGGTCAAAAACACTATTAACAAGGAAAAAATATTTTGGTGGTACAGTTCTCACCTTCATTCTGAGAATGAGAACTATTGAACTGTCTAATGACTTCAGTAGTCACAATTCCATGAAATGGTGTTCCATATTTTATATTTTAGCACAGACAACTTTTGTTTATCGAAAAGATTATTTCAAAATGGGTAAAACAATTTTTGCCATATACTTGCTCAGACGCTGTTTCAAGATCTTAGTAACAATAACTATTTGTGTGAGCCATTTGCCTTGTGATTGTTAGATGTCTGATCATTTCAGCCACAAGAAAGTCTGTTTTAGCAGTTGAAGCTAAAATATTACCTAACTGAAGAAGTTTCAGTTTATTTGCTGTTTTTTAACACTGTTAGTTTCACTGAAAGCACAGTAACATCAGGAAAATTGGTTGCATGTCAGTGATTAATAATATGGATGGTTTACTGTAAATGCTGTCAATGTTAATTTACCCTGCAGTTAAAATGCAATATCATCTGACTGGTTGGATTTAAAATTTGTTAATAAATTTTGGAACATATTCTTCATTTGTTTATAACTTTGCATCTGCTATATCATCTTGTTTCTTTCATCTGTAGTAATAATCTTTCAGCTCTGTTGAAAGAGTAGAAACTTTTTTTTAAGGCTTGTAGCTACCATACTCATTTTCTTTTTTTCCCCTCCCCATTTTTGGGACATAACTTCCTGCCACACCATCTTACACTGCTCTTTACAAGATAGAGCTATTCCTGCCACATTTTTTTTTATTGCATTTGAAACACTGACATGCCAAAAGTGCCTTTGGTGTTATATGAATATGAAGTTTAGTCTTTTGTAACAAAAACTTGTTTCTTCGAGTGAAGTGAAAATCAACGCTATTGTCTCTTTCCTGATGCAAATACAGTACAAAATCATGATAGTATTGAAATTTCAGCTTGTCTATTGAATATTGAAAGTTATTTAAGTGCCAATACCACCAAGATTTTTTCTTAGTTTTGTATACAGTAAAGAAACTTTGCTGTAGAAGTTTGAGTACATCCTGCTTATGGCAGAGGTAAAATTATATAGTGTTCTGTTTTCAAATCTGTCACTGTTTTCTCATTTTTTAAAAATAAAAAATACTTGTATTAAAATAATGAATAGTCAGAGCATAAACAATTTGAAGGTGGTTTGAGAAATGTTTAGAAATCTTTATTTAGTAATATAAAGGCCAGTTTAGCTGTTGGTTAAAAAAACTGAAATTAGTATTAAAGACCGGAAGGTAAGTTATGCTCAGCTGAATAGATTTTTGCATATGGGAATTGATGGCAACTTCAAATTAATCTTTGTATGTAGTCTTCCAGAAGTATAAAGAAAAAATAAGTAACACTCGTAGCTACATAAATAGGAATAACGAAATAGATTACTATAGGAAAATAGCTTTCCAATTTAAGGCTTTTAACTGTAATATCAGTGTCGCAGTATATAGACAGACTCTAATTTTCAGGTGAGGAGTTGACTTCATCAAATTTACAATTGTGTTTCTGAAAGAAGTTTCACTCATTTAATTCCAGCTTGCAGATTATTTGGTGCATTAAGTGTACACTGGTTTAAGCTTTTTATTTACATATTCCTTGTAAATGTGACAATTTGTATTATTTAATAATTTTAAAATTCTATTTAGGATGGGATCAGATCCAAACTATTGACTCCCTTCTACGAAAGGGTGGCTACAAGGGTTCCGTAACACCAGACATTCGGAGGACCATAAAACTAACTCGGTACCAGAGTGAAAAGATATCGGTGAGCTATCAGGATTATCTCAACCACTGGCGCAATCGGCGATGCTAGCAGATACTGTGGGGCCCTCCTGGCCCCAGCAGTGGTGCAGTTATGTGGACAGCCCCACCACAGACCTTAAATCTGCATCACTCTCAACAGGCTGCGCCTGTTGTACTGCCTCCAGCGCCAATCCTGCATCCACAGTTTGCCGCTGCTCCCTCACAACCCTTTGTTCTTAGCAGCCACCAGCAACAGCTGCCGACCACATCTGTGGTTCATTGGTGGGACCAACCGGGGCCCTCAGCTTTGTACCACCATGATGCCCAGGTGGCATCAAATAGCTTCAACTACAATCACCATCAAGTTAGAAAACGCAAGTGATGGTTAATATTGCTCTGTGCAGTGGAGCTGCTTCAGTCCTGCCTTGTGCCTACAGCCAGTCGTGTAATGAGAGCTCGTGTCTGTGATGTTACTGGACTGTTTTCGAACTAGGTCTAATTGAAATGGCAGCTTTCACAGTTAATGAATTTCATAGGAAGATTCCATTGGAATTTATGAACCTGTTGAATTGTTTAATTTGCCGTGAATAATGAGAAGTGGATGTTTTGATCTCATTAAGAGTGGGATATTGATGAATGTTTTAAATAATTAATTCTTCTGAGAAACTATTATACTTCAGTGTATGAAAGTGATCTAAGAGTAATTTGCGCATCATTGTGATTTTACAGATTTATATCTTATCAGAGAAATATGCGTGCATATATACCAGTATACAAAGCTGTATAAAGCGGCCTTAGCAACTTGTAAAATGTAATAAAAACTGAACAGTACTTCAGGATGTGATTAAGAAAGTGTTAATGTGTTACAAGAGTCATGTCCATTTGAATGATTCAGCATCCTTAGAACATCCTTGTTCACTGCCATTTAGTCGTCTTGGAAATATGGATGTGTTAAATGAGTGTGTGAAAAATAAAAACATGGTGGCTAATTGTTCCTCATGATCTCCCCTTACACATAAATTACTTATGTCTAGTATTTCATTTCCTTTTTGAGCAGTTCGTTTGCAGCTATTTATTTAATTCTGTTGGATTCCATTTCGTATTGCAGCAAAGGAAATTTTGCTAGGTATAAATTGAGCTATTTTCAGGAGTGTTGTATATGTGAATTTGGCTAATTGAAGAGATTTACTCAGGAATAAGCACTGTTGAAAATTGTGGGTTTTATACATTTTGTGGAATTGTTTTTCAAAGGGGCATTTAATTTTTTTATCATTGTCAGAATGTCTGTTGGAAGATGAGTAACAATGTTAGCTGTAATGTTATTAAATTGGCATTTTGGAGACAGGAAATGTCACTGAAATTGCTTTTTCTTATACACTATCATCATTTTATAGTTTTAATTTAATGTGGGTCTTTGTGTTGCATTTTGGTTAATGAATGTCCTTTCATGCCTGATTTCATAATTTTGAAACTGTGGTATGAAACAGATTTTTCATATTATGTTATGAATTTATCGTGGATATTGTTATTTGTTGCTTGATTTGCTTTCCCCACTAGTATACTTAACAATATAAGCATTCAAAATTGAAGCAAGAATATTTTGTTGTTAACACTTTTTATTCTCACAAAAATTTTAAGTAAATAAGAGACATTGAGTCTGATATTAATTAACTATTGCAATTGGGCTTAGATAGGGTGTTATATAGATTGTGAAATATCTCTTTAGTTAACACAAAGAACAATGAAACTAGTGCAGAAGTTGCTTTGGAACTCTTCATCACTGATATAATTTTGATGTGTTGTTTATTTTATTGCCTCAAAGAAATGAAAAGTGTAGTGGAAAGTTATCCCTGGACTTTGTTTTCCAGTTCTGTGTTTTTCTCAGTTTTGTTATTCAGTTATGGTATAGTCTTGGATAGGTAACTGTGAATGAAATGTTTTCCTCCTTTTTTACAACTTGCAGAGTTTTCTCAGCATTCTGTAAGAGGAATTATGTTTGTTTCTTGGTGTGACTTAACTCTAATGGCATCAGTGAAACTGTCCAACATGAATTTTTCATTTTTATATGAACTTAAAATATCAATTAGAAATATAGCATTTAGTATACATTAACTGATTTAATTTCGAAGATGGCAGTTATGTTTTATAAATTTGCTTACAATCTGTATGATTTACTCTGTCTACATTGTTTTATATGTGTATAGTTTTATAATTATTTACATGTGAAGAGAGATATGCTACTGAAGAAGCAGTTCTTGATTACAGAAAATTTGTTGTAATAAATGTCTGCATTGTAATGGTTGTAAAGTTACATTATGTTACTAAAAGGTGGTTGACCATATCGTAGTAAATGATCCTTTTTTTCATCAAATTATGTTGTATCTTTATTGGATAGCAATTTGCATTTGGTCGAATTTAAGTCATGTTAATGCAAAATATGCAGTCAATTGTACAATGTTATATTTTTGTTCAGTTTATTACTTCCAACTGCATGAAGTAATTATTAAACTTAATGAAATGCTAGGTGCTGCTTTTGCACTTAAAATGTGCTGGCCTATGGACAGAATTTCAGGATATGCATATCCATGATCTAGGATAATTACTTGAGGAGATTTTGAAAGAAATTAAAATGCCCTGAATGAGGTGGGATATATGTATGTTAAATATTTGTCAGTGGTTATTGTTTGTTGTATATTACTTTCTTTAACTTTTCCTGAGTGGAATCATTATATTAATCATTTTTGATTATTATTAGGTAGTCACAATTTTGTTAATGCTGGTGTATGTTTTGATAGAAATGTCAGAGTTTCTTGTAAAATGTGCTGCTATACCATTTAAAAAAAAAAAATAATGTTTAGGGGATGTGGCTTTATAATAGTTTGGTTCTTTAGAAATACAGTATACTTGAAAAGTTACAGTTAAAAATCATCATAAAAGTTTAGTCACAGTGCAATAGTCACATTTTACACTTTTTATGCTTGCATAATTACACAGTGAATATTTGCATACTTGTAAGTGTTTTAAATTTGAAATTGTTTGGAGGATATGTGAAATTTTTTTCCATTGTATGTAAAGATGCTTGCCACATACAAAAATTAAACTAGTCACTGGGTATTGCATCAAAAAAAAAGGAATAACTATATCTTTGTTTATATTTGAATCTGAAGTTCATTAAAAGGTGTGTTGACAATGTGAAGATACCTGGAACATGTTTGTTGGAAATGTAGCTGTTTATACTATTGCCTCGTATAGGTACAAAATGTTTGTAAGGTTTAAAAATGGAGATAAAAAATAAATTATGCCAAAAATAATAAGTTTTATTTGCTTGTATTATGCTTCTAAATCTTTAGTAATACTATTTTGTTTTTTCCATTTTCTTTAGCAAACTAATTCACAAATCAATATATATAATAAATGTAAGTGTGGGTGTTTCATACATGCTGCTGAAACTCCACAACCCAGCTTCTTGGCCCCACATGTGTAGTCCTCCATCCCCCATCCATGAATGAAGGTTTCACTTTGGGACTGCAGGGGTTCGATTCAGAGATACAGGAGTTAAAAGAAGGCATCACACCAATGGAATTCTTTTGGGAATTAAGTGCCAGTATGGTCATGACTGGCCTGAATGTTGTAGAATGTCTGAAAATGATCTAGAGGACATTTCTGTTTCAGAACATTCAAGAATGTCCTAGAAAATTGAAACAGAATTCCAAAAATCTTCAGTGGCTTTGTCGAATGTTCGATTATCCTGTTGTAGTGAGAATATGTTCCAGCTCAGAAGGGTACAAATAAGCGATAGTGAGACTCGTGCATCAATCAGTGTAGAAGTGAAATAAATTTCAGTGAATATTTTTAAACATAGAAAGTAAAAATGATTGGCTTAAGGTAGTGAACAGTGTATTAATTTTAGTTTGTTAAGTAATATTAACATTTTACAAGATGCCGAAGTGTAAAAGAGGAGGATATCTTGCCAGTGGTGAATTGATAAGGAAATCGAAGAAACAGTGAAGAAATGAAATTGATGAGTAGCAACAAGCACGTTCACAGTGGAAGAGAATGGATAGACTGAGAGAATGCTTAACTGATGAAATTAGAGAAGACACTCGGCATGAAGACAGAGAGACTGCTGAATCTAATTGGAGTAACAATGACTGAAGTTTGTGAAACATGATGAATGGAAGTGCATAAACAAAACTGTGTACAAGAAGAGGGGAGCAGAAGTACCAGAGATTACAGTTTGACAGGAGAGGCTTTCCATTATGATCGCACTAAAGAGTACAAAAAACTTAAACACATCATTGGCAAAGTATAAGTGTGGCTGGTCTGTGGTGCCAAGAAATTCAGTAGAGAAACACCTGGAATGTGTTGCATGAGTGGGAAAATTCCATTAGCACCATCAGAAGTACCTCTACCAGAATTATTTTATCCCATGACTGGAGAAGCTCCAGAATCAAAACATATCCTACAAAATATGAGATCTTACTTTCAGATGACATCATTTGGTGCTACTTCCATGAGCAGTTAACATCCATTTAATCCTGTTTTTATGTTTAAAGGCCAATTTTATTATAAAGTGGGATTACCATTGCCAAATGTATCTCATAACGTTTATTTATTTACCTTATTGGTGATAAACAGAAGTCAATCAACATTGCAAAATATAAATGGATTCAGGCAGGAAATCATTGAAGAGCTGCAGACGATTTCACATAAAATCATTTGATTCACATATTCAAAGCAGCACTATCGAATGGAATCGTACAAATACAGAGTTGTGATTTGAGCCAAAAAAGACTGGTGGGGGCATCCAAATGAGGTTTCAATGCCGTTATGATTGTGGATAGTGAGTACGTAAGCCATAATAAATTATTCAACGAAGAGGAGGATTACAATGTACTGAGGAAATAAATCATTCTTGCAGTGCACTTCAATAAATATCCTTTTTATATATACATAAAAGAGGAAAAGACTAATATGATTTAAATATAAAACGTGTGAACCTCAATACAGATGCAGAAACAAACATTTCAAATTCTCAGCATTTATTTAAGAGGCATAATGAGTGATATTCATATGACAGAATCAAAAGAAATTACTTATTTAAGAGTACATTAGATACAATCATGAGTGACGTGATTTTATCAACAACTACATACTTCAACACGTGTATACATAATATGCTGTGACCACTAAGAAAATATTGTCACCCTGATTTATTCATGACATTCATTTGCAATTCGACTTTGCCGAAGATCAAAAATGGTATGATGTATTGGCAAGTTCCCATGGACTGTCATGAGAAAATTATCATATATATTATTTCTTTAAGGTATTTTTTTGTCACAAGCCTATATCTTCCTTCATACTTAACCGAAATCAATGAATGAGGTGTCATTTTAAAGCTTACGGTCTCCACTTTGGTTAAATCATATTTTAAGCAAGAAAGTTTTCGGAATTCGACCCTTAAAGGGCAAAAATGTAAATTTTTCTAAAATGCTGTTTTTTGTGTTACGAGTCAGTTATCTCCCTGGATACCTATCTGAAACCGTTTTATGAAGTATCGTTTTAAAGATTAAGATCTCCGCTTTAGTGACGTCATATATTAAGCCAGAAAGTTTTCGGAATTCGACCCTTAAAGGGCAAAAATACAAATTTGTGTCACGAGCGATTTATCTCCCTTAATATCTAACCGATATAGATAAATGAGGTATCATATTAAAGAATAAGGTCTCCGTAATGGTAACATTATATTTTAAGAAAGGAATTTTTCGTAATTCGACCCTTATAGGGCAAAAATGTCACTTTTTCTAAAATGCGTTTTTTGTATCTCGAGCCATTTATCTCCCTGGATATCTAACCAAAATCGATAAATGAGGTAGGATTATGAGGAGTAATGTCTCAGCTTTGCGACATCATATTTTAAGAAAGAATGTTTTTGGAATTCAACCCTTAAAGGGAAAAAGTACAAATTTTTCTATAACGCATTTTTGTGTCACGAGCGATTTATCTCCTTTAATATCTAACCGATATAGATAAATGAGGTATCATATTAAAGAATAAGGTCTCCGTCATGGTAACATTATATTTTAAGAAAGGAATTTTTCGTAATTCGACCCTTATAGGGCAAAAATGTCACTTTATCTAAAATGCGTTTTTTGTATCTCGAGCCATTTATCTCCCTGGATATCTAACCAAAATCGATAAATGAGGTAGAATTATGAGGAGTATTGTCTCAGCTTTGTGACATCATATTTTAAGAAAGAATGTTTTTGGAATTCAACCCTTAAAGGGAAAAAGTACAAATTTTTCTATAACGCATTTTTGTGTCACGAGCGATTTATCTCCTTTAATATCTAACCGATATAGATAAATGAGGTATCATATTAAAGAATAATGTCTCCGTCATGGTAACATTATATTTTAAGAAAGGAATGTTTCGTAATTCGACCCTTATAGGGCAAAAATGTCACTTTTTCTAAAATGCGTTTTTTTGTATCTCGAGCCATTTATCTCCCTGGATATCTAACCAAAATCGATAAATGAGATAGGATTATGAGGAGTAATGTCTCAGCTTTGTGACATCATATTTTAAGAAAGAATGTTTTTGGAATTCAACCCTTAAAGGGAAAAAGTACAAATTTTTCTATAACGCATTTTTGTGTCACGAGCGATTTATCTCCTTTAATATCTAACCGATATAGATAAATGAGGTATCATATTAAAGAATAATGTCTCCGTCATGGTAACATTATATTTTAAGAAAGGAATGTTTCGTAATTCGACCCTTATAGGGCAAAAATGTCACTTTTTCTAAAATGCGTTTTTGTATCTCGAGCCATTTATCTCCCTGGATATCTAACCAAAATCGATAAATGAGGTAGAATTATGAGGAGTATTGTCTCAGCTTTGTGACATCATATTTTAAGAAAGAATGTTTTTGGAATTCAACCCTTAAAGGGAAAAAGTACAAATTTTTCTATAACGCATTTTGTGTCACGAGCGATTTATCTCCTTTAATATCTAACCGATATAGATAAATGAGGTATCATATTAAAGAATAATGTCTCCGTCATGGTAACATTATATTTTAAGAAAGGAATGTTTCGTAATTCGACCCTTATAGGGCAAAAATGTCACTTTTTCTAAAATGCGTTTTTTGTATCTCGAGCCATTTATCTCCCTGGATATCTAACCAAAATCGATAAATGAGGTAGGATTATGAGGAGTAATGTCTCAGCTTTGCGACATCATATTTTAAGAAAGAATGTTTTTGGAATTCAACCCTTAAAGGGAAAAAGTACAAATTTTTCTATAACGCATTTTTGTGTCACGAGCGATTTATCTCCTTTAATATCTAACCGATATAGATAAATGAGGTATCATATTAAAGAATAAGGTCTCCGTCATGGTAACATTATATTTTAAGAAAGGAATTTTTCGTAATTCGACCCTTATAGGGCAAAAATGTCACTTTTTCTAAAATGCGTTTTTGTATCTCGAGCCATTTATCTCCCTGGATATCTAACCAAAATCGATAAATGAGGTAGAATTATGAGGAGTATTGTCTCAGCTTTGTGACATCATATTTTAAGAAAGAATGTTTTTGGAATTCAACCCTTAAAGGGAAAAAGTACAAATTTTTCTATAACGCATTTTTGTGTCACGAGCGATTTATCTCCTTTAATATCTAACCGATATAGATAAATGAGGTATCATATTAAAGAATAATGTCTCCGTCATGGTAACATTATATTTTAAGAAAGGAATGTTTCGTAATTCGACCCTTATAGGGCAAAAATGTCACTTTTTCTAAAATGCGTTTTTTGTATCTCGAGCCATTTATCTCCCTGGATATCTAACCAAAATCGATAAATGAGGTAGGATTATGAGGAGTAATGTCTCAGCTTTGTGACATCATATTTTAAGAAAGAATGTTTATGGAATTCAACCCTTAAAGGGAAAAAGTACAAATTTTTCTATAACGCATTTTTGTGTCACGAGCGATTTATCTCCTTTAATATCTAACCGATATAGATAAATGAGGTATCATATTAAAGAATAATGTCTCCGTCATGGTAACATTATATTTTAAGAAAGGAATGTTTCGTAATTCGACCCTTATAGGGCAAAAATGTCACTTTTTCTAAAATGCGTTTTTTGTATCTCGAGCCATTTATCTCCCTGGATATCTAACCAAAATCGATAAATGAGGTAGGATCATGAGGAGTAATGTCTCAGCTTTGTGACATCATATTTTAAGAAAGAATGTTTTTGGAATTCAACCCTTAAAGGAAAAAAGTATAAATTTTTCTAAAACCGATTTTTGTGTCACGAGCGATTTATCTTCTTTGATATCAAACCGATATAGATAAATGAGGTATCATATTAAAGAACAAGGTCTCCGTCGTGGTAACATTATATTTTAAGAAAGGAATTTTTCGTAATTCGACCCTTATAGGGCAAAAATGTCACTTTTTCTAAAATGCGTTTTTTGTATCTCGAGCCATTTATCTCCCTGGATATCTAACCAAAATCGATAAATGAGGTAGAATTATGAGGAGTATTGTCTCAGCTTTGTGACATCATATTTTAAGAAAGAATGTTTTTGGAATTCAACCCTTAAAGGGAAAAAGTACAAATTTTTCTATAACGCATTTTTGTGTCACGAGCGATTTATCTCCTTTAATATCTAACCGATATAGATAAATGAGGTATCATATTAAAGAATAATGTCTCCGTCATGGTAACATTATATTTTAAGAAAGGAATGTTTCGTAATTCGACCCTTATAGGGCAAAAATGTCACTTTTTCTAAAATGCGTTTTTGTATCTCGAGCCATTTATCTCCCTGGATATCTAACCAAAATCGATAAATGAGGTAGGATTATGAGGAGTAATGTCTCAGCTTTGTGACATCATATTTAAGAAAGAATGTTTTTTGGAATTCAACCCTTAAAGGGAAAAAGTACAAATTTTTCTATAACGCATTTTTGTGTCACGAGCGATTTATCTCCTTTAATATCTAACCGATATAGATAAATGAGGTATCATATTAAAGAATAATGTCTCCGTCATGGTAACATTATATTTTAAGAAAGGAATGTTTCGTAATTCGACCCTTATAGGGCAAAAATGTCACTTTTTCTAAAATGCGTTTTTTGTATCTCGAGCCATTTATCTCCCTGGATATCTAACCAAAATCGATAAATGAGGTAGCATCATGAGGAGTAATGTCTCAGCTTTGTGACATCATATTTTAAGAAAGAATGTTTTTGGAATTCAACCCTTAAAGGAAAAAAGTATAAATTTTTCTAAAACCGATTTTTGTGTCACGAGCGATTTATCTTCTTTGATATCAAACCGATATAGATAAATGAGGTATCATATTAAAGAACAAGGTCTCCGTCGTGGTAACATTATATTTTAAGAAAGGAATTTTTCGTAATTCGACCCATAAAAGGCAAAAAAGTCAATTTTTCTAAAATGCGTTTTTTTGTGTCTCGAGCCACTTATCTCCCTTGATAACTATCCAAAATCGATAAATCAAGTACGATTGTGAGGAATAATGTCACAGCTTTGCTGACATCATATTTTAAGAAAGAAGTGTTTGGAATTCAACTAATAAAAGGGAAAAAGTATAAATTGTTCTAGAACGTATTTTTGTGTCACGAGCCTTATATTTACCTTGATATCTAATCGATATAGATAAATGACATATCGTATTAAAGACTAAGATTTCCGCCGTGGTAACATTTTATTCTAAGAAAGGAATTTTTTGTAATTTGACCCATAAAGCGCAAAAATTTCAATATTTCTAAAATATGTTTTTTTGTGGTTCGAGCCATTTATCTCCCTGGATTTCTAACCAAAATCGATAAATGAAGTAGGAGTATGAAGAGTAATGACTGAACTTGGTGACATTATATTCAACCTCACTATTAATCGCATTTCATTCGCGAAATTTTCGCACGGGTCGTCTAGTCTTATATATTATTTCTATATGGTATTTTTTTTGTCACAAGCCTTTATCTCCCTTCACACTTAACCGAAATCAATGAATGAGGTGCATTTTAAAGCTTATGGTCTCTACTTTGGTCATATCCCTTAAAGAGCAAAAATGGCAATATTTCTAAAATGCAATTATTTGTGTTAAGAGTCCTTTATCTCCCTGGATACCTATCTGAAATAGTCTAATCAACTATCATTTTGAAGATTAAGATCACCGCTTTGGTGACATCATATATCAAGACAGGAATTTTTCGGAATTCAAACCTTAAGGGCAAAAGTATCATCATTTCTGAAACGCGTTTTTGTGTTGCGAGCCATTTATCTCCCTTCATATCTAACAGATATAGATAAATAAGGTATCATATTAAAGATAAAGGTCTCCGCTGTGCTCACATTATGTTTTGAGAAAGGAATTTATCGCAATTCCACTCATAAAGGGCAAAAATAGCCACATTTCTAAAACGCGTTTTTTGTGTCTGGATCCTTTATCTCCCTGGATATCTAACCGAAATCGATAAATGAAGTGGGATTATGAAGAGTAGTAGCTCGACTTGGTGACATCATACATTAAGAAAGAATTTTTTAGAATTCAACCCTTAAAGGGAAAAAGTATAAATGGTTCTGCAACGCATTTTTGTGTCATGAGCCATTTATCTCCTTTGATATCTAACCGATATAGATAAATGAGGTATAATATTAAAGACTAAGGTCTCCACCATGGTCACATTATATTTTAAGAAAGGATTATTTCATAATTCGACCCATAAAGGGTAAAATTTTCAGTATTTCTAAAATGCGTCTTTTGTGTCTCGAGTCATATCTCCCTTGATAATTAAACAAAATTGATAAACACGGCATCACTTTAAAGACTGAGGTCTTCGTAAGGTCTTTGATTCCGGTTACCACATATTTTAAGAAAGGAATCTTTCAAAATTCGACCCTTAAAGGGCATAAGTATTCATATTTCTACAACGCATATTTTCTGTCACGAACTATTTATCCCCCTTGATACCTAACCGAAATCGATAAATGAGGTATCGTTTTAAATGTTAAAGTATCCGCTTTGGTCACATCATATTTTAAGAAACAACTTTTTCCAAATTCAACCCTTAAGGGAAAAAAATATCATTTGTAAAACTTTTTTTTTACCTCACTTGATGCCTAACCGAATCGATAAATGAGGTATCATTTTAAAGACCAAGGTGTCTGCTTTGGTCACATCATATTTTATAAAAGAATATTTTGGAATTCGACCCTTAAAAGGCAGAAGTACTAATATTATTTCTACAGCATGTTTTTTACAAGCCATTTATCTCCTTCAATACCTAACCGAAATTGATAAATGTCATATCGTTTTAAAGATTAAGGTATCCAATTAGGTAAAATCATTAATTAAGAAAG
>JARYHS010007942.1:0-25002 GCA_031002005.1 Vandiemenella viatica
TCGGTCGAATTTACTTCAGAATGTTTTCTGAGACCAGCATTTACAATCGTTACAAATATTTACTGCATGTGAGATACCTTTAGCTTGCTGACTTCGGCTGTTTGGCCCGTGTTATTCCCTAATTCTCTTGTATTTAATTGTGTACCTGAAAACTAGCAGATTGTGAGCATAGTGTACAAATCATGCTTGGAATGTTTTACAGTTTAGAACCTTATTTCTGTATCACTATGTAACAATAATGTAATCCGTCTGGAGGTGTTCACTAGTATATTCTTCTTACATGCATCTCAGACAGCATGTTTGTTATGGTTATTTTGTATTTTTCGCAGGTTTCAAAAATCACAGCAAAATCTAACTCAAGTATGATTTTTCTTTTAAAGTTCTCAATTCTTCCTTCGTTATCCAGACTTTTAAGTTGGTAAGTTCCCGCTCGCAGAATATTTCCTTCAATTTTGATGACTACTCAGTGATGTTCCTAAGCGACGAGAGATAAGACTTCACATTCAAACAACTTAAAGATGTAACATATTTATGATTAGAGAATAAAGTATTATAAGTTTTCAGAAGTTTTACATGACATTGTAATGAGTGTAACTATCAAAACAGTATTGAAAAAAAGGAAAAGAATAAAAAAGGCAACAACATTATTGTTGGGCATTAAGAAGTTAAAGAATTAAGTTTTTGGTCAGAATAGATTTCCCGACGTCACGGACAAGTATCATGCTGTTAGTATTAACCATTCACTGATTATAAATAACTCTGAGACGTCTGCCTGTGGGGCAGTCGTAACAGACACGTGAATGAGACATAATTACATTTTGAAGTTAATGAATATGGTATTCAAACCATATCAGAAAACGTTCCTTTTCTTTGCTCATGGATTTACGCCTTGTGGACATCGAAGTGATTAGATGCGGGAAAAGAGTGGGGGCATGGAACAGGAAGGAATTAGGCCACGGCCTTTTGGACTCATGCCGGCATTCGCCTGAATTTATTTGGGAGAACCATGGATAACTCAAATCTGGATGGCCGGACGGGGATTCGAACCCGCGTCCTCCCAAATTCGAGGCCAGAGCATTACCACTTACCTTTCGCGCTCGGTAAAAATACTTTCCTTATATTTACATCTATTGTTACATGAAAAATAAAAAATTTAGCTTCTTTTTCGTAATGAACAACGTTATCATCGAAAACGAAATACGGTTTTACAGGCAGGATGTTTTCTAGTTTGGAAATGGTTTTTGGAAAATTCCAGAAATATTGTCTGTTTGTGTTATTCGAAGAAAAACAAGGAACCATTTACTTGAAAAAATAATCCTACTATTACATTCATGGTGGCATCTCCTGGGCACTGGAGGAAGGTAGTTAAGTGGGATGGAAATTCAGGCTTTAATTAAGTAGATGAGATCCCTGAGAAACCTAACGGTGAGAGTATTAGAAGCTCGGAAATCGATAAACATATTTAAACACGCGTAGCACTTGAGAATTTAATGGAGAATTAAGGGAAGTGGCTCCAATGGTAGTAATCAAACAGGACATAAAGCAGACGGACCTTCTCGAGAAATAGATCGGTATCACTAAGGATACGATCCATTCATGATGATCTGTAAGATGTTTACATCATTTTGAAAGGGTCTTTATGCTTACATTATTTTTATATAAGGGACGTGCTGTATCTGTTACATACAATCTTATTATTTTCGATTTCAACCAACTGTGAGTCTCACGAAATGTGCGTCCTTTTAATTGTTCCAAATATTTCTTCATCTTTTCATTTTTTCTATTGTCTGACGGTCTTTAACTGTTTCTTTTTTCTCTTTGAAACAATCCTCAGCCATTTTCAGCATGAGACCGTATTCAAGATTTCTTGTTTCTTGATGATTCATTTCTACAATATTAGTTTTTACGTTTACTTTTTAAATCAAATTAATCAAACGATTCATTCGCTCAAAGTGTCCGTAAAAGAGAGTCCTTTTTTTCCTTATAGCATTAAATGGTTGTTCATTTCCCAGAATGAATGTATGTTATCCGTTTACTTCCAGTAATTTCCATTTCTTCTCCTCTTCGATCTTGACCATATAAGGACCACGAAAAGTAATCCTACGCATTCATCTCCATGCTTCTTTTCTTGACTTCCAATAGTTCTTCAACCCGTCACTTTGCCCTTTCCTCCTTTTATTGGTCTATACCTTTCCTCTTCTCCTTCTCCTAGAAACCCTTGAAATTTTGTTCCAATCTTCTGAAAGTTACTCTATCTTGTATTTTATCTTGTGTTATATTTCTTTACTCCTTGTACCCACACTTGTAGAGGTGGTTGAAAATTTTTGTTGAAGTCTGCCGTTATACATTCTCATTATGTGACCAAAAAAAACTGATTCTCATCCTTCTGATTGTGTCTGACATCCTTTCATTTTCTTCTTCCTTGTGTAACCATTTTTCCCCCCCGGTGCCTAAACTCTCCTTTTTCAGTATTCAATGGTCCCCAGATTTTCCTAGAGAATTCTCCTTTTCTCTGCCTCTTTTATTTCTCCAGTTTTCATAGAGAACATGCATTCTTACGCGTAGAAACTCTGGTTTGATTACCGTGTTGCAGTGTTTTATTTTGGTTTTCCTTGAAGATTATTCTTATTGTATGTACCTTTAGTCAGTTGATATGATAGTTCTATTTTTCTTGCACTTAATATGTTTGCTAGCTTATCAAGTTAATTAATCTGAATTGCTTCACCTAGATATTTAAATGTTTGGTCTTTTTAATTTTTCCATACTCTGTGTTTAGTACTGTCGATGAATACCTAATATTGGTTATGAATTTAGTCCGACTTTTCCTTCTATTTCTTTCAAAAAGTCGATTTGTGAGATTGCGGTTTCTATACTTCCAGAGCGAATTGCTATGTCATCATCAAAGGCCAAACTTTTTGCGTTTTGAACCTAGTCTTATATCATGATGAATCCACTTTCTTTGATTTTTTCTTCCCATAGTCTTATTACATCTCCAGAACTGAACTGAAAAGAATCGAGGAAAGCCCATCTTCCTGCCTGATACCAGATTTAATTTTAACTCCATCTGAGATATCTCGCATAAATTTCACTCTGGAATTTGTTTGAATGAAGGCCTGCCTGGTTATTTCGACTGATTTTAGGTCTACACCAAATTCTTGTAAAATGTTCAGTAGTGAGACTCTATTTACTAAGGTTTCTTGAAGTCCATATAGACTATAACATAGTTATTGTTCTTTGTAACCCTGTCTCATTTTATAATATTCAGATTTAGAATCAGCTATACACAGGATCTGCCTTTTATAAACCCCTCTTGGTATTCTCCGATTTGTTAATCTATTACAGGTTCAATTCTGTTTTGAAGAGCTTTTGACTGTATCTTATACGTTACTGTTACCAGGGTGATTCTTCTGTAATTGTTTACATCTGTTTTGTCATCATTCTTGTATAACGAGTGTATCAATGCTTTTTTTCACTCGCCCGATTTCTTGTAGTATGTTTGTCGGTACCTGACTTCCTGCTTCTTTTCACAATTTTGCAACAATAAGATCTTCCCCTGCAGCTGTATTGTTTCCCAGACTTCGAATTTCTGTTTATTAATATTTTTATTATAAATAATTTCCGGTTGCATTTCTCCTGAACACATACTGCTGCATTACATTAGTTGTTAGTTTAAATACTATCGCTTCAGGAATTCGTTCAGCACCATTCACAATAACTCATTCCACTCCCTGACACCATTACCCATAAATGAAAATGTTTCCCACTTCCTTCTGCCTCAAATCAGGGCCATCTCGTCACATTCGCAAACCACTTCCAATTCTTCACCCGAAATGTACTGCTTGGAAAGTACGAGCCAAGTGTGTATGTTCTTAAACTGTCGACGGAACCTGAACCTGGAATGCGAAGAAGGAGATACGGGATCTATGCGAAAAAATGTAATATTTTTCAGCGAAAGTTATTTCGAAGATACCAATTACCCACATAGCCTGCTATAAAAGGAATGGCGAATATAAACGTGAGACTTACCAGTAGACAAAATGAAATTACTGTTTAGTATTACTGTTAGTGGTAAACATTATTTTAGTGAGCGAAATTATTTCAGTATGACTGAAAATTGGCACTGAACTATCCAGTGCCAATTAACTTTGTGTTAACGAGGAAGCACATAAAATATTCTGGAAGGTAGAGTTCAATTTCTTTTGATTGTTCGAGGATGAGTGTTCTAGGGTATAGTGATGGAATAGATCCTTTCTCTCTTTTTCCCTTACGATTCGTTCGACCGAGCGTGCTGGGTGAGCGGGAGGAGTGTATTCGAATCCCCGTCGGGGCGTCCAGATTTGGATTTTTATGGTTTCTACAAATCACTCCAGGCGACTGCCGGGATGCTTCATCTAAATACCATGGTTGAATTCCTTCATTTTCCTTACCCCCCATCCTTTTCCGTCTCTAATGACATTTACGTCGACGAGGCGTAGAGCCACAAGGGGGAAAAAAAAACTAGTCATCGGTTTCGAGGTAATTAGAGCTGATCAAGGATTGTGGTGAGTAACGGGAAGAAGGAGTGTAATGGTTTGGGAGAGACTGCTGTACTAGCCTCTTTCAACAAATGTCAACTTCTCCTTCACGTGGTGTACCACGTTTGCACGGACGAGGCTCTGGCGACTGAAAGATTTCCGGTATAAGGAGTCACCCAATGCTTGCCAACGGCCTCCTAAGGAGGACAAAAGAGCACCCTCTTGCCCTTGTGGTTGGAAACGGCCCCTAAAGGTGGATGAATCAGAAATGATCAATGGCATGGGGATTCAGAAGGCAACGGGAAACCACTGCATTAAAAACCCAAAGGGTATCCCGAGGACGTGTAATCCTCTCAAATTACACATAGGATAATGGCTTCTTCCTGGATAAAATATTACGGAAGTAAAATAGTCCCCCAATCGGATCTCAGAGTTAGGACTGCTCAGGGAGGAGTCATCAGAATGGGTAGAAACGTTCTACGAGTTGGAGCGCGGAATGTTAGAGGTCTGAATAGGACAGGTGGATTAGAAAACTTGATGGAATGGCAACTAGTTAGATGTCGTTGGTGTTAGCGAGGTTAAGAGGAAGGATGCACAGGACTTCTGATCTGGGAAACACAGTATAATGAGCACAATAGCTGTCGGTGGAGTTACTGCTGTAGGATTTTTAATGAACAAGAAAGTAGGAAAACGGGTGAGTTATTATAAACGGTTTAGTGACAGGATTATTTTGATGAGGCTAGAAACTAAACCCGCTCCAACCACATTAGTACAAGTGTGTATGCCAACGTAACAGGAAGACTATTAAGAAATAGATAAAATATAAGCTGAAATTTGAGAATTAATCCAATATGTGAAGGGAGAGGAAAATCTAATAATCATGGGTGATTGGAATGCAGTAGTGGGAGAAGGAAAAGAGGGGACTACTTTAGGAAGTTTTGGTCTAGGAGAAAGAAATGAACGATGAAGCAAGTTGTCAGAATTTCGAGTAAAATATAAACTAGTCGTGGCGAATACACTATTTAAGGACCAAGCACGAAGGATATATACCTGGAAACGTCCAGGGGGTACAGGTAGATATCAGTTAAACTATAGCATACCCCGGATCTGACATAGACTCTGACCATCATCTGATAGTTATGAAGTGCAGGTTCGAATTCAAACGAATAAAAAAGCAATACAAGCAGGACACATTGAAAATGAACAAACTAAAACAATCTGACACGAGAGAAACATTTGCAGAGATGGTTGACTTGGGTCTAAGAAATAATTCTGAAAGGAGGTACTGAGGACAAATGGAATGTGCTGAGGAGAGAAATAATGAAAGCTGCCAGAGAAACATTAGGCTTTAGGAAACAAACTGCCCGAAAAACTTGGATCACAATTTTTTCTTCTTCTGTAGTTGACAAATCAGAGGAGAAGGCAAAACAATTCTCAGGAAGTGAGAAATACAGACAATTCAGAAATCAAATAAACAGGAAATGCAAGAAAGGAAAAGATAAAATAGCTACAAGAAATGTGCGAAGAAGTATAAAATGAATGGTAATAGGTAGAGCAGATGTAGCATATAGGAAAATACAACAGAATTTTGTAGAAATGAAGAAAAGATGTATAAACATTCAAGCTGCTAATAGGTAACCTCGTTTAAGTTCAGACGATAGAGCTAACCAAAGGAAGGAGTATATAGAGAACCTGTATGATGGGATTGATTTGAATAACAGTGCACTTGGAAAAGAAGGCTTTGAAAAATTTGAGATCAAATAAAGCAGTTGGAATTGATGAGATTCCTTCAGAACTTCTGAAATTCCTATGAGAAGAATGAATACAAAGATTATTCAAAGTTATATCAAAAAGTAAAGAAACAGTAGAGATACCAACTGATTTTAATAAAAGCATCATCTTTACACTTTCGTAGAAAGCACAAGCCGACAAATGCAATAATTATCGCACCAGAAGTCTATCATCACAAGCTGGAAAGGGTAGTAGAAGAGATAGTAGGTGAAGACCAGTTTGAGTTCAGGAAAAACCACGGTACAAGAGAAGCGGTTCTGGCCTTAAGATTAATACCTGTATCGTGGATCAAGAAAAGCAAAGATATGTTTATGGTGTTCGTTGATTAAGAAAAAGCTTTTGATAATGTTAGGTGGGAAAAATTTCAAAATTTAAAAGAGATCAAGAGTAAAAAACTGATGTAAAAGAATATAATCTATAGGAGATCCAAGTGGCTATAATAAAAGTAGAGAATCATGAGAGGTATGCATCAGTTAAAATGTGTGTGATACAAGGTTATACTGTATCCCTTAATTTTCATCTTTTGTGCAGGGGAAGCAATAAAGGAAGTGAAAGAAAAATTTGAATGTGGCATAGATGTTCAAGAAGAAAAATCAGTATGCAACCAGTTGCTGATGATAGTGTTCTGTAAGCAGTGCACTATGAGGATATTGAGAAGTTACTGAATGTCATGAAAAATTATTGAAGGAAGTTTTTGTTCTAAATACGAGGGTTCGAACTTAAATAGTGACAACACTGCTGTGGAGACACTATGCAATGGAATCTACTATTGTCGCTGATAGCACACGTTGTTGACATCCCTACCTTACCTCCGAGCAAATGGACTCGCCCTTCCAACGTCCTCGGCGTGCGCACAATCGAGGGAAACGCAGTCACTTGTGAGCGAGCGGTCTAACGTAACGGTGTCACTACGTTTTCGAAACAGGAACAACGGACTTGAATCAAGATTGACGGAAATGCAGAAATGGATGCGTTACGACGCTGCTCATACGCACTTGGAGAGCTATGAGCGCGAAGGAGAGGCTTTCTTACGCCGTATCGTAACACTGGATGAGACATGGGCCACATCGTATGAGCCAAAACTGAAACGCCAATCCAACGAATGGCGTCATTATGGGTCGCCGCGAAAGTCGAAAGTGCGGCAGAGCCCCAGTATGTTGGAAGTTATGGTGATTCTCGTGTACGACTGTGATGGTCTTATCCTAACGCATTACGTGCCTCCACGGCAAACCGTCAATGCACAGTATTACTGTTCGTTTTTGGAGCATCACCTGCGACCAGCTTTGTGAAAAAAGCGGCAACACTTTCTGTGCAACCCACCCATCATTTTGCAGGACAATGCGCGGGCACATACAGCGCAAACTATGGCTGCTCTATTCGGTCGTTGGGACTGGGAAGTACTGTACCATCCACCATACTTAATCCACGCAGATTAGCATCAGCAAAAAGAGCCTTCATGAAATAGGGAAATCTTTTATTTTCCCATATTAATCGATGACTCAGAAAGAACTTTTTACATCTCTCTGTGTGGATACAGCACTTTATGGCAGTGAAGCATGTACTTAAGGAATACCAGAAAGGAGGAAAATTGACGCATTTAAAATGTAGTGCTATAATGCCGAAAATTAAATGGACAGATGAAGTATGAGTTGAACGTGTTTTGGAAATGATGGGTGAGGGAGACGTTCTTACATTCTGAGAAATGTGGGGTTGGTTAATTTGTTAGTGGAGAGAATAATCTAATGTAAGAACTGTAGAGGAAGATAAAGAGTAGAATATATGAAGCAAATAGTTGAGGATGAGGGATTTGAGGGGTAGGCGGAGGTTGGCGCAGAATAGGAACGGATGGAGGATTGCATGAAACTAGTGTAGTGGCTGATGACAGAAAAAAAAAGGGAGGAGGAGAAGAAAATCACTGAGCCGGTAGAACAAGTTCAGAGACTTCTCTTTTTTGGATATAGAGATAAGATCGTCACCCGCCAATGTGCCTCTGTGCGCTGGGATCGGTTAGGCACAACGGGGTCGGGCACGAGCCCCAGATGCCCCCCCCCCCCCCGGTACCAGCCTTCCTGACTGCTGTTTTGCAGCCATGAAGGTAAATGCCGGGATGTTTCCCAATCTCTACCTCATCAAATACACATTTCATAAATAAAAGTACACAGTACACAGAACATAGTTACACATTTCGTAAATAGATGGCCATACTTTACTCCTTCCGTTAGTACGTAATAAGACCTGGCAGTCAGTATAAAATGCTTAACGTCAGCAAGAGCATGCGGCAGCAAAATCAAAGCTTCACATTTTATCATCTCAGAGAGGAGTCTTGCCTCGCATTTGGGAGGACGCGGGTTCGAATCCCCGTCCGGGCATCCAGATTTGGGTTTTTCATGGTTTCCCCAAATCACTCCAGGCGAATGCCGGGATGCTTCCTTCAGAAAGGCCATGGCCGAATTCCTTTCCGTTCATTGTCCCCAGTCTCATCCCCCCTTAATGAACTTAGCCGTCGACGAGGCGTAAAGCCATAAGTAAAAAAAGGCGTAAAACTCATCAAAGGCAAAGGGAAAAGGTGACGAAGAGCAAAAAGAAGAAGAAAAGATAGTCATATTTGCAAATGGCCCTACTGCATGATGTGAAAACCAACAAAATCCGGTTAACCTCCCAGAAATCAGTCTTGAATATGAGAGTGGAGGTTCTTGTGCCCTACCAATCGTTCTTTCGCTATTCGAAATCTTTACTCTAATGAAAAATCACATTTTTTTTCTTCTAGCTTTAACATTGAGATTGGAGAAGAAAGGCTTTTTATGGCCATGGCTTTACGCCTCCTCGATGTCGAGGTCATTAGAGGTGGGGAAGGACTGGACAGGAAGGAAATCAGCCACGTCTTTTTTTAAAAGGAACCGTACCGTCACTCGCATGGGGAAACCGAAATCTGGATTGCCGGACGGGGATTTCAACCCGCGTCCTTCCGGAAGTAAGATCCGAGCGATCACAGTGCGGGGAGGGGTGGTAATTATTGATATTGCGATATGACAGCTGTTTCTGCCTTGATGTTGTTGGAAGCGAGCGGTCTGTTGGCTCAGCGCTTAAAGTGTCTGATTGGAGATCGGAAGATTCCCTGTTTGAATCCCTGTCTCTGCGGGGATTTTGAAAGGTCTTTAACCCGATCTTCACCTGTGGTTCAGGTTACTGTGTAATGTGAAGTATGCCAGAAAGTTTTCGTGGTTACGAATCCACGTTAAACTGTAGGTCCCCTTTACCCAGTAGGATTACCGGGTTAAGTCGGGTATGGAGGAAAGGAACTGGGTGTCCTACTTCTGATATCAGGCTTAGTATTCCTCCTTCGGGAGACTCCAACCAACCATTGGACCGACCATTGAGGACCAGGTTTTGAGGCGTGGAAGCCAGAATGTGGCTGGATGAACGTTTATTGGTCTATGTAAAAGACTAATCTCATTTATTAATTTCTTGTGATGACAGTAGTTCCATACTGTTTAGATAAGAAAGGTGTTCTATCCCTTATCTTCCCATATCGTATCAATTGGATGTTGTTTCATCACGTGAATTTCTAAAAGCCAGCATGTTGAACCAAGGCTTAATTTTTTTCTCACATCGCCAAGGTTACTAGCGAAGTGTGTGCGCGTCGTGACTGTAAGAAAGTTTCTGGCACATCCAAATACAACAACGACCATTTCAGATCTGGGGGTAAAGTTGCACCCAAAGTAAAACAGTACACCGTAGTGTGATATCCGCCAAAGCTACAGTAAAATACCTGCATACAAAATGCGAAATGGCGACTACAGCCGGCAATGAAGTGAAACAGAGATACCTTCCACATATCAATACTTGCGTATTGTTTGAATTTACACGCATAAGTTGTAAGAGAGGTCGCATCACTGCCCAGCGTGGTGGGTGAGTGATTAGCGTTATGGCCTCGCATTCGGGACGAAGCCGGTACGCATCTCCGTCGGGGCATCCAGATTTGGGTTTTCCATTGTTTCCCAAAATCAGTCCAAGCAAATGCTGGGATGTTTCTTTCAAAAGGCCATTGCCGAATTCCTTCCCTTTACTTGCACCAGTCCCATCCCGCTTCTAATGACCTGGACGTCGACGATGCGTAAAGCCATATGTAAAAAAAAAGAACATAAGTGGCTTTACTAATGTGAAAGTGTTACTGCATGGATGACGGAAACTGTTTAGGACGGACACGACATTAACACAAACAACACTTAAACACCCATGCCCTCGGCCGGAATCGAGCCGGCGACCTTCGGCACGCGGAGCCAGTACTATCACGAGGCAGGGTTAAAACTGATGCTAGCCCATTCAAGTCTGAAAGACAACAGAGAGGATGCCAAGTTTAACGCTCACATCCGATGAACGAACTACCGTCGTCAGCTCCGTTTACCCTGAACTCTTACGCATTGCAGAGAAGTTTCGGCTTTAACCAAGCATTCTGAAACACAGATTTCTTTGAATTGTGCACCAGCACCTCCCCTTCTTTGAAGACTATGTCTCGAACGATCGAATTTCCTTCCATTACGGAGGTGGGAACCAGTTAACTCATGTCGAGCGCTAAACATGCCTTGGTACCTCAGAGACCTAGGCCAACGAGCCGGGCTGATACACTTTTAAAATAAACACATTTTGGCAAATATTCGTGATGTGTGGTTAAGTTTCTGGTACCGCAGTTGAAATAACTTTTTGTCTCTTTCCACACCGTATGATAGAATTATGAAGTACCATTGACGAGATATATGTTTCTAATATCTGTAAGAATATGATGAGTCGCAGAGCACAGTACGCAATACGACTCAGTTCAAGACAAAACTGCCAATAATTTAACCTCATTTCCAGTAGGAATTTGAGTATTTTATTAGCTGCGTTTCATTTTAATAAAATAATCTATACTCTCAGCTTACTTTCTCCTCTTTAACTTGATTCACTACACTCAAGATACCTGGTCCAACAATAATGGTAGATTCTTACTGAGTTGATTTGTTGGTGTGTCATTGCTGGTATACAGGGTGATTCAAAATAACGTGGACAAAATGACATGGTAGATCAGTCATACAATAAGAATCAAATATCGCATAGGAACAGAGGGTCTCAACTGCGATCCGGAGCCGCTAGAGGGCTTCTAAAATAATACTGACACAAAGAGAAGAAACAAAACCATTACAGATCATTTTATTGATAATTACTCACCCACATGCGGCTAATGCAAGCCAAATGTTGAGCCTACAGCAGATGCTCAAAGTTTTTGCCAGATGCATCGAGACAAGCCCGGCATCTCCGTTGCATGGAACGGCGCACCTTCTCAAAGATACCAGGTGTATCTCGAACACATCCGGCTGCCGCAACGATTCTTCTTACTAAGTCTTCCGGCGTTTCAATGGGTGTTTCATACACAAGTACTTTTAAAAATCCCTACAAGAAAAAAATCCAAGGGACCGTGTTTGTATCGCAACGCCCTCTCGTGGCTCTAGCGCCGTCTACAGGCGTTTGCGACCCTCTGTTCCTATGCGATTTTTGATCCTTATTGTATGACAGATCTACCATGTCATTTTGTCCACGTTTGTTTTTAATCACCCTGTATATCGCTGACCTGCCTCATCAGCAAGTCCTGGTAGAGTAGGGGCTAAGACGTTAGACTCACATTGGATGGGTCGCCGGTTCGAGACCGGCATTTCGCATGGTTAGTTTAATTAACTTTTATGTACTTTATGTGTTGTCTGTACTAAGTTGAGTCAATTTACTGTCGATATTCAGTCAGATGCTGAAATAACTGACATACTGGAGCTGGTTGTATGGCTAATTAGAGAAATGCTATTAAAAAATTGCTTCACAACAGGAGTCTGACACTAAGCAAAAGAAAGAATTTCACATTTAGATATGCGTGAGAGAGATAGTTTTCAAAGCTTTACTAACTTTAAAATACGGAAAATAATAGTCAATGCAAGGTCTCAAGATCTGAAGATGCTTACCACAGCATGAACGAAATGCTTCAGGAGAAGAATATAGATCTGTAACTACGAAGGTAGTTCTAACTGCTATTAAAATTTGAACTGTGTGCCTACTAAAAGAAACAAAAGTCGAAATTGCCTGCAGGGACCGAGTACCTGTTTGTTTTTTCGTTTTTAAGTCTCGTCGATGTCATGGTAGTTAGAGTCTGGTGAAGATGGAGGTCGTGGAACGGGAAGTAGTTCGGCCATGGCCTATTGCAGAAACCATCGAGGCATATGCCTGGAGTTATTTCAGGAAACTTTGGAAAATTGAAAACTGGATTTGAACCAGACCTTTTTTTTGTTTCTGGCTTCACGCCTCATTGACCTCGATGTCATTTGAGGCAGGAATGGACTGGGGCAAGAAACGGAAAAGGATTCGGCCATCACCTTTTGAAGGAACCGCCCCGGAATTTGGTGACAGTGATTCGGGGAAAACATGGAAAACCTAAATCTGGATGACAAAATGGGGGATTCGAACCAGCGAGGCCAGAGCGTTACCACGCTCCGTGATCCAATACCAACCTATTCCGGTCGTACGTCAGTCGGCGTGCAGTTATACGTGTTTGACAGGTGTGAGCTCAACAAAAAGTCATGCAAGAGTGGAGCGACGAATTAGTAATAAATTTCTCGTAAAACAAAACGAAAAGCTACCATAAATAATTGAAAGACCTATAAGACAATAGGTAGGTATTTTAGACAAGTTCTTCCGCATTTGATTGTTGAAATAATTAGCGGGCTGTGTCTTCTGTCTCCTTGTTACCGCGTCAAGCAAAAACTACAGAACCGATTTGGTTCGCGGTTTTGACAGTTTGAAAGCTTAAGGTTTAACTTAAAAGCTGCGGTATATCTTACTTGTTCTACGTGACTAGGGAACTGAGCAAGAAGTGATAAGATAGGCGCCACAGATCACACTGAATCTGCCATAAACACTTCATTCTTAACCTGGAAAGATCACACTTCATATATTGTGTTAATATTGTTTGTTATTTATTTTTTTAGTTTTCTGAAATACAGTACGTTAATATACATTTAAAAGTAAATGAAACCACAACATTAAAGACTAACTCTCTAATAATTTGTGATTTTTATGGAATTCATCTGGGGTAATTTCGGAAAAATCGGAAGGAGATTTGAACTAGAGACCTCCAGAATGCTAGGTCACAGCGTAGAAATTTAGTTTTTTTTTAAAAGAACTGTTAGCATGCGCTGGCAGAAGTGTAGGTTAAGATTCTCGATAGATAAAAGATTGATTTCACAGCTCTTTTTGTTGGTGTTCAGTACATGAAAGTAGCTTTTTTCTTTTTCTCTCTCTCTCTGGGGAAGTGTTCATTCTTCTTCTATGAACGCCTTGCCCGTGTCCAGGCGTAGGCGGCTACCATGTAGAACGTTTACCCGTCTAGGAACGACTAGAAAAACGAACAGCGGTGGTTACACATTGCCTTCCACAGTGTGACAGTGTTCGTAACTGTGATAGTGTGTATCTGTAGTGTAGAGTGTTGTGGATGAGAGATGGAAGAAGGTAGAGCGTGAAATCCAGTGCCGGCCCATTCAGCCCCTATTCTTCCGAAAGACACTTTGCACGCCACGCTTAACGTCCCCATCCAAAAGGATGAGTCACCATCAATATAGACGTATGGCCTCATTCCATACGCACTGGGGACAGGTTTCGGATTTAATGCAGGACTTTGGTACACAATCTGGTGATTGGGAATTGTGCACCACCAGCTGTCCTGCCCTGCCGGCCATGTTCAGATCATGAAATTTTCCTCCACCACCAGGACTAGAACTATACCCTGTTCACCTTCAACTGGCGGCTCAAGGTCATGTTCCCCTGGCCCTGCTACTCACCTCACCGTTCCCAACTCTCCGAGTAGACTGCTCCATATGTAAGGGTAAAGGAAGCGGAGTGGGGATACAGCAGACTCACCTTTGGCCGCCTCTCTTAACTGAGCGGGCTATAGATAACCCAGTGTCAGAGACGGACGCCATCACGGTGCGGACACAAAGCGTTCATTGTGACTGCAAATATGAAAGCCAAATCGTAACTTGGGCAGAGGAATTCACTTCCTCTCAGTTTTGGGGCATTTCGCAAATAACACAAATAATTCTTGGATTTGTGAACGATTCATTATAGCGAAAAAATCAAGCTAACAGTTGCGATCAACAAGGTGGAGGTGAGGTGGGATATCGACTTTAATAAACTACGTTCTGTCTGAAGATTGGACGTGAACTCAGTGGCTCACCAAACTTCGGCGAGTAATGAAGCCAGAAATCTTACTTACACTGGCTGCCACCTTAATGCAGCTTGACTAACCAGGAAATTTCAAATAAATAACTGCATTTGATTTAATTTTCACTCATATTGTTGAAAAGATGTGTAACTGCGATGGTAAATAAAAGACAATTGTCCATTGCGGAATTAACTGGGAACAAATACGAAGTCAGAAATAAAAAAATTGTAATACTAAGCAGAGATAAATGCGACGTTAGCTTAAATATACAGTACATGTTTACTTACTACGATTAAATGTATAAATTCCTGTGAGGAGAAGAGCATCTGATGATTACGATCCATTCTTTGTAACTGTTACTGGAACCAGCTCACAGCATAACCTAAGAATTTTTTGACAGTTGGTAAGAAACTGGAAAGTTTATTAAAAACTCGGAAGAAGTTTACACGAAATGTAGAAATCGTGACATATATCCAACAAATGAATAATAGTTATGCGTGGACTTTTTGGAAGTAATTTCAAGTAGTACAAAAACAGAATGTGGAGATAAAAAATATGATGCCAGGAAGAGATGCACTGTTCGTTTTCTCACTGCAAGTCTTCCTTGATCATTTAATATTCTATTTACTTCCCGTTGCCTGTTGTAAAAGAAGTAGGAAAAAACCCGAAGGGAAGTGCGGTACTTTAGTATGTACTCGTATATACAGGGCTAGTCAAAATGATTGTAATGATTTCAGAAAATTACTACAGATTTATTATTTGACATATACTTACAAGATTACACAGATATGTAAACAAACTGTGAAAGTTCTTTTGAGTGTCTACAGATTCTCAATATGCGCATCTTTAGTGACTCTGCACACATCAAGTCTATAATCGAGTTCTTCCCATACCCGATGCAGCATGTCTCTGTCAATGAGAGCAAATGCATTGGTGATGCGAACCCGCAGGTCTGGCAGATCAACTGGTGCTGGTGGCACGAACACTGTGTCTTTTACGAAACCCCAAACAAAGAAGTCGCAGGAGGTACGCATCACCAATGCAAATAAAGCAACTTATGAGGTTATTATCCGTATGCAGCTCCAAATTTGTCAGTAGTCACCCACACTGCCCTATTAATACTATAAAGATCGTGTAATGAAGTCAGTGAATACGCTGTAGAACTTTTCTGAATTCTCTGAACATAGCCGGACGGCCAGTGCATAGATTTAGGCTGAAAGTTGGAGTTACAAATATGCTCCTAGAAAAGTGAGCAACGGAATGGGAATAAAGGTGATTTCTGTTAATTCTACCAAACTGAGTAAAGGAATCCGAGTAAATGAGATTTTCATGAAACTGATAGAAGCACAAATTCTGACGGGTTCTGGCGCAGAATGAGCCTATGCTCCTTATTTTTAACAATTTTCAGCAGTTTCCTGAGAGCCTTCTGTTCTTTTGCACGTTATTCTGTGGCTCGATCCAAGAATCAGTCCATACCCAAATAGTTTATCCACTTGAGCGATGTCAACTGCGAGTTACATAGTAACTACCTTCCAAGTCCATCAAAATGACGGTTTAAGCGCAGTGTTGCAGTAATTCATTTATCCGCAACTAGTAATCAATGTGTGGATTTAAACGCAATACATACGTTTCTTTATGGTGGGACTATAGTTACAACATACCGAACTTCTGGGATAACTAGCCGAGTTAGTCTATCGATCAAACACGACCGCGACGTTTTGGTGGTCACAAACTCTGCCACCATTGTCAAGTGATACAGAGATTGTGCCCGCCGAAACGTGGTGTTTTATCGATGGACTATTTCGGCTAGCTATCCCAGAAGATTTTATTCATTTTCCACGCCGAGATAACCTCAAGTCATTATATTAAACTATTGCAGAAACAGAAATAAGTAACCAAAATAAAAGCTATTTCTGTGCACATATAACTGAATATATATATGCATATTCGGTTTGTAGTAGAGTTATGGAGCATATTATATGCTCGAACATTATGAATTTTCTAGATAAAAATAATTTGGTTACGACAAATCAACACGGATTTCTGAAGAAAAGATCATTTGAAACTCAGCTGGCCCTATTTATGCATGACGTAATGAAAGTTGTTGATACAGGTTCACAAGTAGATGCAATTTTTTTAGATTTCTAGAAAGCCTTTGACTCTGTCCCACACAACCACCTTTTAGCGAAGCTTCGAGCGTACGGTATATCCGATCAGCTTTGTGAATGGATAAAGGATTTTCTAACTGGTCAGTCGCAGGATGTTGTCGTTGAAGGAGAAAGTTCTTCTAATCTAGATGTTACATCGGGTGTATCTCAAGGAAGTGTAATGGGACCATTTCTTTTCTTAATTTTTATAAACGATCTCGGAGACAAAGTGAAAAGCATTTTTAGATTGTTTGCTGATGATGCGATTATTTATAGGGAAGTCAGCAATTTGGCCGATTGCTTAGAAATTCAGCGTGAGGATGTTATTTTGGCATGGTGCGCTGAATGGCAACTTACACTAAATTTTAAAAAGTGCAAGACAATCAGCATAACTAACAAAAACAAACCGAACGTTCAGAAATACAAGGTAAACTGTTCAGTTATTGATATGGTAGATTCTGTGAAATATTTGGGAGTAACAGTACAAAGGAACATGAAATGGTACTTACATATTAATTCGTTAGTAGGTAGAGCTAATTCTAGGCTGCGATTCCTAGGTCGAGTCTTGAAAAATTGTAATGCACAAACAAAGGAGATAGCGTACAAATCTCTTGCGCGTCCACATTTGGACTTCTGTTGTGCCGTTTGGGATCCGTTTCGTAAGGGGTTGATTGACAGTATAGAGAAAGTACAGAGAAGAGCCGCTCGATTCGTGACCGCTTGCTACAGTCCTTATGAAAGCGTCACAGAACTGATTAGTAGACTGGGCTGGTTGTCTCTGGTAGATAGACGACGCACGTTTCGTTTAAACTTATGCGTACTACCACTTTTACTTAAGAGTGTAGTGAAATACTTCGTCCACCAACCTATTTGAGCCAGAATGACAGGAAAGACAAGATTAGAGAAATAAGGTGCTTCACTGATTCTTATATGAATTCTTTTTTCCCTCGTACGATTCGTGATTGGAATGCACAGCAAAGAGATTAGCTTTGGTGCTGAGCACCCTCTGCCACCCACAATTTTTGTGAATTGCAGAGTATATATGTAGATGTAGAAACCAACTCTGGCCCTTGATGACGGTCAGGACGGTCGGTACGTGGGGATCAGGACTCGATTCTAGTCTCGTTGTACCTCCCTGATCCCGCCACACTGGCGGGTCGTTATTCCGTAATCATCATCATGACGATAATTATGTTAATTATCACTGTTATTATTATTATTGATCATATAGACACGTTTAAGCATACGCGATGAAGTTCATCCGAAGTGATATTTGATCTGCATGATTAGACCTTCATCACAACAAACTATCAAGACGACTGTTTAATCATGTAGTTGCAAGAGACTCTTGTAAATGTTATGTCATGTGATTAGTAATAAGGGTTTTATTTCCTACTCTATGTTAAAAATTCAAGCGTAACGTGAAAGCTTATTTTCTAATATTGTTTGTTAGTGGTTGTTAAAGGTTTCGAAGAATCACTGGACTAGTCCGTTTCTGTCAGTGTGGTATACCCGAAATTGGTATCAAGTAAAATACCATACGAGGGTTTTGGCAGCACTGAGACGCAGCTTTTAATATGCACTAACTGCGTGTTTGATGGAGAGAAGCGTAAATAGTACCAGTTTTATTGACGTGATAACTGCTATCGGTGTGATTGCTCCGCCATCTGCTCTTATTAAAACGAGCGGCTCAACGATATTTGTTTATAATCGTTATTTGTTTTGGGATGCGATTATCTTCTGTTGGGGATCAAATTTTATTACTCTCGCAGCAGCGCCAATGCGCGTTATCAAACGAAATGATGGCTCCGAATATCCGCGTATCTAAGCCAACCCTGATTAATGTATAAGATAGGAATTGCGCTGTTATATTTCATAACTAGTTCCGAGACACTATTCGCTCACTGTTCAGAATGAAGTAATGGGCCTTGAGCAATTCAGCGTGTATTATTTCTTAAGATTTTTAACCATCTGAATTAAACGATGAAGCTTAGAAGCTGGCGTTATATGTATATAAAGTACTTGCTTCTAGATCATGTACGATACTTGTTCTGTTAACAAAGCCACAGACGTATCAGAATTTCGGAATGCATTGAAAGGCCAATTTACAGCATTAGTGTACGTAGTTCGATTCCAGCTGGGGTAGGAATACGTCAGTTGAAATACCATTCAAATTCAGCAGCTATGCTTCATATTATAAGTCAAACACGATTTTCAAACCAGTAGCTACTCTCACATTCTTTCTTCATCATGTCGGCATAACTTTTCACATTATTACTCCTCTTTTTAATTGGTGAAATTGACATTATTTGTGGGTACTATGTAAAAATTTCTGTAAACGAAACATATAACATTTTTGCTGTAAATTTCTTTAATTGTCTGACCCAATCCTCAATCTTTTCCAATACTGAGCTAACTTTTTGATATTAACATACCCGTTACAGACTTCGTCCTCAGTTATCAACTTTATATATTCTCATTTTGTCTTCCTCTACAGTTTTTAACTTTGAATGTTGTCTCCTCTAACAAATTAATCAACCTCACATGTCTTAAAACGCGACACACGTATCATATTTTGTTTCAGTGTGATTTACCACAAACATCTTTCCACTCCCATCCTTTACGAAACATGTTCAATTCTTATTTCATCTGTAAAATTAATTTTGAACAGTATCTATTTCAACACGTTTGACATGCTTCAATTTTCCTTCTTTCCTATATTCATATAGTTCAAGCACCACTTGCATGAATTTCTGTGTTCCATATGCACATCCTTACTAATTGTTTTTTAAGTTCTACGTCACTGTTTGAATCTGAAGTATTTCTCCTCTTGGAAAGGTTCTTTTCATTAGCGTTATTCTGCCTTTGCCATAGTTCTTGCTTCGACAATCAACTGCAATTTAACTTTCTAACTAATCTAGCTCGCTTACTTCGTCTACCAGTTTTAATATACTTTTCTATCATTCCTACTATTATGTAACTTTTAGAATGAGTTTTGTATTAGTGTCAGCACTTACTTTCTAGAAACTGTTTAGCTGCTTATTACATGTTACTAGCTGACACCCGCGACTTCGTACGCGTGGATTAAGAATTTCTTTGACAGAATTGAATATAGAAAGTTGTTGGTATCGAAGGATTGGTCCCAAACAACACCGAGTCGGCATAATATGACCGGAAAGCCATCACTATATCATTCTACCATCGAACCTGTCGCATTTATAGTATCACTACTGCAGATCACACACACACACACTGACTGCGAATCACCCCTGAGGGATAAATATAACGTAAAAAAGTGTACACCTATAGCATTGCAAGACTACCTACGATTTGCCTCGAATTGCACCACTAACTTTGTGATATCTAGAGTTTAATATTCAATCCGAATAACCGACGGCCCAAGCATGACTCTTACGATCAAAATCAATTTTTAAAATGTTAGCCTCCACGGAGATTCGGACCGGAGACCACGACCCAAACAATAGTAAGCAAGCGCTTTAACCACTTAACTACCTGCCCGCTACACGGAAAAACAGTACAGACAACTCCATATCGAACGCGTCTGTCTATAGCCGTTCAGTAATTTTTCGAAATTATAAGACAACATGTATTATTTATACAGATCATTTTTCAACCAAATGTAGACAGTATTTTTCTCCTTGTTTCAAAGGATAAGTGTGCAAAGTTTCATCGAGATCGGATGAAAACTGTGGATTTGTATGATGAACAAACAAACCAACAAACAAACTAACATACATACCTACATTCATCTTTATATATATATAGATGGTATCACGCAACAGAACATCAGCTGGTTTTACTCTTTCAAGTTTTGACCGAGTAATGATTTTTTTGACAGTGCGATATATGAGCGGCACCTCTTCTTTAATTAAATCAAAGATATTTTGTTTTTGACTGCTATTTGTAAAAACGCAATACAGTATCAACTGATTATCTGAACTGAATGTCCAAGCTTATCAACTAATTGGACTAAACGGTGGAAGAATACAGTTTAACAAAATTTGTTCGTTTCTTAATTAGCAATTCTCAATCGTTATCTGATGAGGACTCTTCGACTCATGAGTACTGATCATCATTAACTTGCAAGGATGTAAAGAGTATTCACCGCGCTCGCTTCCGTGGCGGACTGGTGAACCCCTGGAAGGAATGTATTGTAATAGGGGGAGCTTAAGTATTGCCATCTGCCTGCGATTAATGTAACTAATGATCTGTATGTTATGTGTATTTTTTTCTTAAATGTGTAGTTTATGAGGCGGAAATTGGGAACCAATCAAGCATTTACATAGGTGATTGCGGGAGACCGTCTAAATTCGCAACCACGATGTGCAATAAGGGGTTCAGGACTCAAACCTGGACTCGTTGTACCTCCACGATCAATTGTGCTGGCGCCTTAACACGCGAAGTCACACTGGCGGATCAGTATAACAATGACGTTACTGTAAATGTGTTTTCTATGTGTGTGATTGTGTGTTAGTGATCTGTGGAGGGGATGCGGGTCTACTCTATAACGGGGGCATTTGGTTGTCTCAGTGCTATGGCATCCGCCGATTTATTTCCTCTTACACTGACCTATCCCGGGATCCGTTGTAGTTTGATTTTCTTTTCCTTGGTTGTCTTGATTAATTGCTAGTGGCTTCCTCAAATGCTAGGTAATTTTTACACGTACTCTTGGTGATTTCTTTCAAGGCCTGAAGCGCGATTGTGGCGTCAGAGCAGATAACTACCTTAACTATTCCCACTTCCTTTATGTATTGGATCGGTTTTAATGTCGCTGTTATCCCCGCTGAGAATGTGGACGTTGGGGTTGCCAGTATACACGCCTCATGCTCTTCTTGCTCTATATCGTCATATGCTTATGTGCTGGATTCCTCTCTCTCTCGTGATCCATCGGTATGTTTTCCATCCCTTCCACCTTGTGTTTAACGTTTGTAGAGACAGTATTTTGCTCCTTCTTCTTCCGCACTTCTGTTATTAGTTCTATATATACAAGTTGGAGCAGCTCTGTCGTTAGCCATGGTTCTCGTTCACTAAACATGTAGCTGATATCCGTGGTTGCTGTGTTACCATCTTGCAATCATCTAGGGTCCAGGGCATATATTCGCTGACCGCTGGCGCCAATGTAGTGCTGTGAGAAAAAGAACCCGAGTCGGTCTTCCGCTGTCATGTAGCATTAACGCGAAATATCTCTTTACTGATCGCACAGGCACTTCTCTATTGCATCCTTCATTACCTTACCACCAACATTCGTCTGTATTATTCATCAGACATGGCAGGCCACTGCAACGTTCATTGTGAGAGGTATCACCTAACATTAGGTACTATCGGTACACCATTTCTTCCATCGTAAATGCCAAATTGTTAAATTTTAAGATGCTTGAGTAAAAAATTCAGCAAACGTCTTAACCACTGAGCCACCAGACCGTTAACAGGAGTTGCCTTTAACGTCACATACTACTTTGCATTGTAACTGGAAATTAACAGTGGAAGTAAATCTAACTAGCGATGTGAACGACGTCTGCTAAATTATATCCAAATTGTATTCATAATAGTTCTGTTAACTCGTTTAACTGACGACGCCTTAAAAGCAGAATATGTAAAGTAACGATTAATACTATTGCTGCTCATGAGCATCTTTAACTTTGAACTGTAAAATTCCTTGTCATTGTTAGTATGTAAATTTATAGTTACGATTATGAGCCTATGTCTTATACCTACCAGTTACGGTGAAAACCCTAACAGTATCGTCATTACAGTTGTAGATCAGGATGGTGAACTGGTGGATTTCAGATGGGAAGCAATTACACTGAGACTATATAGAAAGAACGGGTGCACGATATAATAGGAAGCGAACCACACAAAAGTTGTTAGTCGGAATATAACATTGTAAAGATTAACAACTCCAACATACTGTTTCTCTAGTCATACTGGGATACATTCAGAAATAGAGGACATACCTGACATATCCACTAGTATCGAATTTAATTAGCCTGTTGTAGCAGCCCTCAAACCTAAACTTAAATGTAATGGTATTTTATGTAGCACTTATAGTAAGCTAGTGTTTGGTTGAATATGATCTTGTATTTTTGTTTTGCAATTTCCTGTAAATCAATGTATATAGACTTTGTTTTATGAAAAGAAATTATTTAGAGGCCATTTAATATGTTTAAGGACAGAATTGTGGTAGAGAATTGCTTAAATGTTTGTAATTCCAAGTATTTATACTAGTTACTATGTCCAAAGGACAATTTGCTACAGTTTAAAATGATTTCTGTGCATAATTTTGTGTTTAAGTATCTTTAATTTCCTTTTCTGACCATTTTGTAATGACTGTAAATGATTATGTATTAATTATAATTGTTTTTAATATGTTTCAATTGTTTAAGTATTGTTAATGTTCGAGAAATTTCTGTCGGAATCCTTTGAACTGTTCTAGAAATTTCAATGTAGCTTATATAAAGCGAACATCTGAGAACAGAGAAACAGTTTTCACCCACTCAATTTACGACGACCAAGTACTGTATTATCTGTGGAAGGAGTATTGTATGCAATCTCTGGATTGTATGCCTGTAACCAGTATCTTTGAGTCGTGTTTTGTATGAAAATAAAAACAAGTTTAAAGTGAACTGTATGATGGACTGGTTATTTATCATGTTAATTAAACCACCAACAATCTAATACTGTGTCACGCAAACAGTATTTTACATATCGACCATATGCATTAAGAACTTTTAATAACAATGATGAAACCGAGCGTGGTTGGTAAGCGGTAACGCTCTGGCCTCGCATTCGGTAGTTCCCGGGTTCGAATCCCCGTCCAATCATCCAGATTTGGGCTTTCCATGGTTTCCCCAAATCACTCTAGGCGAATTCTAGGATGCCTCTATCAAAGGGGCATGGCCGAATTCCTTCCCGTTCCTTGTACCCAGTCCTTTTCCGTCTCTAATGACCTCGACCTCGACGAGACGTAAAGCCGTGAGCAAGAAAAGAAAAATGAAAGATGATCTATGCATACCCATCCAGAGCCAAGACGTATACACACTTCCCGCTTATTGAAGGAAGGTTGACCCAGTCGGATAGGACAGCACCTACAAATTCAAGACAACAATTGCATTCACGTCTTTGTTTGAGGAAATTCAGTACAAACTTAATGGTGTAGACGTAGATAGAACTAGCAAAGTAGACACACATTTCAAGTGACTCACAATAACTTGGAGTTCTATTTAGCACAGGACGGGCAGACTATGAACTTGTAAACGGTTGTTTCGGAGTCTGTATAATAATGTGTATCATTTTCGGGATCTCTGAGTACTTCAAACGACTTCTTGTAAAACAGGAATTGGTATTGATTCATGTTAGAGATGACACTAATTGATACATAGAAGCTGATCAGAATCCAAAGAAGATTATTTTTTTCAGTAATAAGATCGACTTCAAGATGCCTCACGTAGGCGTGGGGGACATTGGGCATCTTTTTTTCAAAAACAAAAAAAACAAAAAAAATTAATAAAAATAGCCATACGGCCAGCTCAAAGTGTGTGTTTCTCTTACAATCAGGGCCGGCGTTAGGGGGGGTTAAGCGGGGCAAAAGTACCCGGGGCCCGCCGGCCTGAGTGCCTAAATAAATAGAAACCAAACACAAATTTTAAAATCTGCACTAATAATTTTGAACATTTTTGTATTAAAAAGTTCCGAATCTAAAAAAACCAAAGTGTAAAGTAAAAATATCTTGGGGCGGGGATAGGGGGCCTAAGATCGCTTACCCGGGGTCCGAGAATCCTAACGCCGGCCCTGCTTACAATGTATACATTTCATTTCAGTGTGATTATTTTCTAGCTTTTGTAAGGACGACACAAGACGAACATAACATTTAATTAAAACCAACCATGCCCTCGGCCTGACTCGAACCGGCTCAACGCGGTGCAAGCAGGCGTGGGGGACATAGAAAGACTTGTTTTGCTTAAAGTTGTGGAGAGTAAGAAGCTTCAGTTCACTAATTTCAAAAGACTGGAGCTACTGCAGAGGTACAGAGTTACTTTCGCATTTATAATAATAGTAGAGATAATTTATTATTTTAACAAGCAACTGCAGAAGAAATGGCTAACAATAATTAATTGTTGGTAACTGATTTTCGAGTTGTTTGTACACCGACTTATCGATCACAGTGATTTTAACTTAAGTAGTCACCTAGTAAGTTTTCTGCTTGATAGACATTTGTGAACTGTGGCGCTACATCCGTGTGGAACACGACGTGTTGGCTTGTCGGCCATGGCCAGTCCAGCCGTGGCTATCGACC
>JARYHS010007945.1:0-14381 GCA_031002005.1 Vandiemenella viatica
ACTAATTTCCACTCTAAAAACGTCGTTACGACTACAAAAGTAAATCTGAAATACTTGACAGTTTACGTGTTGGGAGTAGTTTCTTTTAATACATTGACTCAAGTGTAATATCAATCAAGGAATCATGAAATATATAATGAATCACGCAAAAAAGGGCCAAATCTCGTGCTTGTGCAGTGAACAAAAAGTTATGAGATCTTGTTCTGAGCCAAGTTTACACTTTACAGAGTATTATTCACTTCACTTTGTGAAATGAATGCTTTCCTCGGTGTTTATGGGAACGTTTATTTAGATTTTTTTTTTTTTTAAAAAAAAAACAAACCATATTTTTAAACTTACGTGATATTTTCCATTTGTATCATTTATTTAAAAATTGGTTTAGATTAAAAAACTAAAATGTAAAACCTCGAAATAACTTAAGACACGCTAAAAAGTTTTGATGTCATTTTGCCAATCAATATATTCTTAACTGTTAAGTTTTATCATTTAACATTAAAAATTATATAATTATTATTTAATTTATTAACGTTTTAAGTAACTGTTTAAATATATGCGTCAAAAACTGTACCCATCCCGCACGGATCCGCGGGATTGGCACAAATCCCGCGGGATTGAAAACACTGCGGATTGCAATCCTTAGAAGCCGGTGACTGGCCGCAACCAAATAATTGTTCACAGACAGTGCTAGAAATTCGTTTTTTAAATCCAGGCGTTATTTGTTACGCCTAACTTTCAGACTCAGCGTAAAATGAAAATGTTAGGCGTAATTATATTATAATTACGAAAATACAGATATTATAGCTTATAACATACTCCAGCACAGTTTAAAACTATAAATAGACCCAGAAACAGATTAATATGATTTGCATGTGCCAATACATCATATACCAAAATTGTGAAATAATTAACATGATTATTGATTTCTTTTTTCATGTTGTTAAGCTCACTTAAACCTCGCTCACATATTGCAGTGGTGAAGGAAGCACACGGTAAACATGAAATGATTTTTAATAAATTTGGATATGGTTGTCTTCACTATTTTCGCTATATACTCTGTTCCAAAGCTGACGACTTCATAGAGATTTCTTGTCCTTTAGCCCATATTTCCAGCGCAGAAATCATCAGAAGCTTGTTCTTTGCTTATGGTCACTGCTGCAGGTAAATCCTGGAGGACCTCTTCAAACTCCTTTACTCCATAATTTAATAATCCTCATTTGGAATGTTAATTGCATCAAAAATGTTTATATTTTTAAACATGCAATTAGTTCGAAGATCTTCGAAACGTTAATCCTGTTAAGAAATTTCTGATTATATCTTCGCGATTTTCTGTAAACTCTAACAAACATGGGTAATCTTTGAACGCAAAGTTGCTTTTGCAACGGAGTAAGCAGTATTAAATAAAAACACACATTTTTTGGTGTACTTGTCACTCATGGCAGTCAAACGTAATAGCTAACGGTGTCTGCAATGAATTTTTTTTCGCCACATCTGCCGCACGAAATATGATGGACTTCACTTTTGTCATGTTTTTTAACTGTTTCTAATCTTTGCATTTACGAAACTCGTTAAAGATGAATTCGCAAACTGCCTACAAACGACGCAAAAACATACTATTTTCGCTGCCTTGTTCTACTGATAACCAAGGAAAACTTTTTTGCCACTTACTTAATGTGTATTTACCACGGCATTAGTTGTCGATGTACTGGTGGTAATAGCAGGCATAGTAGCTGATAAATCTTGAACGTTTTTGATCGTTTATTTGCTTGTTGACCTCCTGGAGCAGGCCTACTGGTCGTAGCTGAAGGCCTGATGATTTGTCAGCAGGTGATGTTTCTTCATTTTCTGGCAGTCCTCGTTTATCGGTACTTGTAACACTTCTATCACCAATACTTGTCTTTACAAATGGTATAAAGTCAGTAATTTTACGAGACATCTTTAGATCCTTTGTTAAGGAATAACAGAAGAATAACGCACGCGCTAGAATTTTTTTTTCCCCTTCCTTCGCGGTACTTCCCCTACAATGTAGCCACTTCTGAACTTCAGAAACGTATTATTGGAAACATTGAAATAGATCAAAACAACAAGATTTGAAAGTAATTATTAGAATTTAACCTTGAACACGCAAAACTAACTGAAAACAAGTCCGAAATGTAATTTTTTAAGTTTTGATGCTTAGGAGTATTTTCTACGCCTTTGACGGAGATAGCAGGCGTAAAACGAAAATATTCAGGCGTAATTACGCCTAACGCCGGTCAATTTCGAGCACTGTTCACCAGAGCCAGTGTTAGTTTAGCTATTATTCATCCACTTTCACACACACTCACTAAACACTAATTTTCCACCTTCGCGACTTTTGAAAGTTCTGCGTTTCGTTTTTCCCGATCAAAATGAACTAAACTTAGAGAGCGAAGCGCGACGCGGCTGCTTGTGTGGCACTCTTAGATAGATAGATAGATATGTTCACTTTGATCTCACGTGAGAATAATCTCGGGGATGTGGAACAGTACATACACTTATTAGTAATGTCAATATTACTATATAATTGATAATATTATATATTGACAAGAGTTAGTTATTACCAATTAGTATAACCAATATTTCCTGTAATATACAAATACAATCCCGAGTTAGTTAATACTTATTATGTGGAACAGTGATAAACTTGTTACAGCATCTAACAACAGTTATTTCTTACCAACCAGTTACCACAACTCATAAGCAGTCAATTACTTAAAAACCTGTTGTATCATAATTTTTTACAGCAGTTTTTGAGTGCATGCTATCCCATGTTAGTTACTATATATGAGTGAAATTTTGTAAACAGTGTAATTACTTCATTTGTCAAAAGTTTCAACAGAAAGAAAAACCATATATCATTTAGTAATTGTTGACAACTTTGTCACCTTTCCCTTCATACACCCATATACTATTTTATCAGTCATTCTTAGTTCTCTTCAAGTTCAGACTCCTCAATCATTACAGCAATGTCTTCAAGCACTTGTCTGTGAATTTGGACAATTCTTCTAGGTGCTTCCACCACATCTGGCCAAAGATTACTCCTCACCCCGTTCATATAATTCTTTTTAACTTCGTTCCAAGACTCGTCTATGTTGTGAATAGCCTTCATGATGATGTACGACTTTTATCACTCTCGCAAAGACTGTCTTCCTTCCCCGTCAGTTTCCATGAATTAGTTGGTTAAAAGTGCGGCGATGGTAATAAGCTTTGAAGTTTGCTATTGTTACCTGGTCCATAGGTTGTAATATTGACATAGTGTTTGGTGGAAGGAACTTCATGTACATTTTTAAGTCTCTCGGCGTATCAAGTGAGGTTGGATGTCCTGGGGCATAGTCTAAGAGTAATATAACTTTACGTTCAAGCCCATTTCTATCACAGTAGGATTTGACTGACGGGCAAAAACTATCAGAATACCAATCTTGAAAAACTTCCCGTGTAACTCACGCCTTTCTGTTGGACCACCACATGACTGGAAGGCTTGTCTTGTCTGTACTCATATTGCATGGGGTGTTTCTGAATGGTCAACCAGCAAAGGTTTCAGTTTGAAATCACCAGTGGCGTTACCACCCAGCAGAAGTGTTAGTCGATCTTTCGCAGCTTTGAAACCGCTGGCTTGACGTTCTTCTTTATAAATGAATGTTCGAGATGGCATTTTATTCCAGTAAAGCCTGGTCTCATTAACATTGAAGATAAGAGAAGCAGGAATTTTTTCTCGTGCTACGTAATCTTGAAACTTGCCTGGAAACTCAGCTGCAGCTTGAGTGTCCGCGCTGGCGGTCTCACCTGTTATCTGGATATTGTGAAGATTGGAACGCTGCTTGAACCGATGAAACCAGCCTCTGCTAGCAGCAAAAGTCGGAGTGGAACTCCCTTCACCTTCTTCTGTCTTTAACATCTCATACAAAGATTTTGCTTTTGTGCATATGAGATCTTCACTCAGTGGTGTGTTCTTCTTATTTAAATCTTCGGTCCAGACTGCTAGCAACTTCTCCATTTTTTCTAGGATAGAAGATCTCGAACGAGAAAGTTTTGTTGCACTTATAGGTATTGAACTTTGGCTGGAAAGTTTATTTTTTCCCAATTTTTAAAATCACAGTCGATTCTGACAGAACCAAAATCTCTCCCAACAATTGTTGCTTTGCCTCCATTTTCCATTCTTCTTATCACCTTCAATTCCAGTTATGCTTTTACGCTCTTTTTTTCTTCATAGGTGGCATTTCTAACGTTGCATTAAATTATGTATCTCCAGCAAACGTTAAAACACGACTGCCAGCTGAGATAAACATATGTAACAAACGAGGGAATCCCCAATTCTTCGATCAGAAGGGTGAGAGAAAGCGAGGATTGCCGTGACCAAAGAGAAGTCAATGACTACATTATGTACATACATATTCTTAAGTAAGCAATTCGCATAATACGAGGCATTTTAACGCGAAATATGAAAATCGCGCAAAATCGAAACCGCGCATAACGAGGTCGCATAAAGCGGGGCATTACTGTGGTGGTGAATTAATTGATTTCACTACTGACCTAGTTCAAGAACACACACATGTACAGTCAGCTGATCACCTGTTAACAGTTGTTGCCACAGATGGACACACAGTAGTCAAACTACGTGCAAAGAGAAAACAGCTGTCATATGTTGACAAGCTCAAACTAACATTACATTCTCTAATGTTACCTCAGAACATTAATGAGAAGATCCTCCTGAATCATAATTACAATAGAGAAATATACAATATGCAAAGGAGTTGATTTTGCACAGTGATCCTTATGAAGAAGTTGTGTTTCTTTTTTAAAATATACACAGTGGGATTTTTCAAGCAGCTTAGCTCTGCAATTGTTCAACAATTATAAGCTATTTGAACAAACACATAGGAATGAGAAAGCTTTCAAAATTCTGAATATCTTCAAGGAAAATTTCAAAATGATTTCGATCCCACTTTGCCCATACAGTGTCAACACAGGAAACTGAAGAGACTACGCTCTTCTTTTAATAAATTTCAGCTTGGAAGGGCAGCAAAAATGAAAACTTTCATTATTGATATTTTGCTCACTACATTATTAAATATGTTTGGAGAAAGGAGAAATTAAAAGCTAATGATTTTAATATTTACTTAGAACCACAAAGAAAAGACCCATGAGGGACGATAAGAAGTTTCATTGCATATATGATTATTTGGTTTTTCTACAGTTTTTTTCTATTGAATATCTATGTATTTATGTGTTATTTTTCTGAGTTATATACTCAGCTAATTTAAACTTTGGATTTTTTACCAAAGTGCAGTGTTTTGTGGATACTGATCCTTTCTACAGAGCATATTATCATCAACAGTCACCTATTCTGGGGACAGCAGGCTGCAAATTGGTTTTAAAATTGAAATGGATTCAACAGATGTCGAATTTATTGAAGCAGATTTCAGATGTCAAGAAGTTGAAGTTCTTTGTGCACTGGACATTGTAGATCTTAATTTTTAAATAGCAATGAGATGCTAACCGATTTATCCTATTTTTCAAATACAGAAGAGAATGGAAGAAAGAAGGAAGAGAGGAAATAAAAGTTCTTCAAAATGTTGAAACACAACATAAAGGGAAAGTATATTGAAAGGGGGTACATTATTATTTTAGTCCAGGGACAGTTGGCAAGAGACAGCACCTGAGACATATGCAACACCAGCAAAGACTGGGTTGACATATTTATATATATATATATATGACCCAATTATTAATAAAATCTTATTTTGTTCTACCACCAGCAGCAGCCAACGATTGCATATTTTTTTAAAGACAACTAGCCAAAGTGCAGTTAGTCAATTATTATTATTATTATTATTATTATTATTACCAGCATCGTGTGGACTAGCAGGGTAACAACATATCAGTTAATAACAAGAAAATAGGAAACGCAGTGGCAATCCAGTCTATGGAGACTCCAAAAAAATACATTGAAAGTTATATGAAGCTATGGATGCTTTGAGATGGATGAAGGAAACTTCAATCAAGCTAGACTGATGTTGTTGAAGTGGATAACCAATTTAATGATGTGTGGGATCTCAGATGTTTTTATGAGATACCATAGAAGAGGATTTAGTGGAAACAATGCACTCATGTATGGGCATCACTGATTTTGAATGAAGCAAAGTGTTATGATATGAGCAATATATGCATATTATAAAACATTCCTTTCCTTTTGCCTTTTGAGATAAACCATTTCTATATTAAAAGATTTTTGCATAATAAGAGTTCTCGGGTGTAAGGGTTTGGGAGAGACTATACTAGTCTTTTCCAACCAAATGTCAACCTCTCCTTCACGTGGTGCACCCTGTTTGCACGGACGAGGCTCTGGCGACTGAAAGATTCCCGGTATAAGGAGTCACCCACTGCTTGCCAACGGCCTCCTGAAAGGAGGGCGGAAGAGCGGGGAGCGGTTCAGGGCACCCTCTTGCCCTTGGGGTTGGAAACGGCCCCTAAAGGCGGATGAATCAGAAATGATCAACGGCATGGGGATGCAGAAGGCAACGGGAAACCACTGCATTAAAGACCCAAAGGGTATCCCGAGGACATGTAATCCTCTCAAATTACATATATCATGATGGCTTCTTCCTGGGTAAAATATTCCGGAGGTAAAATAGTCCCCCAATCGGATCTCCGGGTGGGGACTGCTCAGGGAGGAGTCATCAGAATGGATAGAAACATTCTACGAGTCGGAGCGTGGAATGTTAGAAGTCTGAATAGGGCAGGTAGGTTAGAAAACTTAAAAAGGGAGATGGAACAACTTAAGTTAGATGTTGTTGGGATTAGTGAGATTAAATGGAAGGACGCACAGGATTTCTGGTCTGGGGAACACAGGATAATTAGCACACAAGCTGTCAATGGAGTCACTGGTGTAGGATTTGTAATGAACAAGAAAGTAGGGAAACGGGTGAGTTATTATGAACAGTTTAGTGACAGGACTTATTTTGATGAGGTTAGAAACTAAGCCCGTCCCAACCACATTAGTACAAGTGTATATGCCAACGTCACTAGGAAGACGACGAAGAAATAGAAAAAATATACGCTGAAATTGAAGAATTAATCCAATATGTGAAGGGGAGGAAAATCTAATAATCATGGGTGATTGGAATGCAATAGTGGGAGAAGGAAAAGAGGGGAATACTGTAGGAAGTTTTGGTCTAGGAGAAAGAAATGAGCGAGGAAGCAGGTTGCTAGAATTTTGTGAAAGATATAAGCTAGTAGTGGCAAACACACTGTTTAAGAACCATGCAAGAAGAATATACACCTGGAAACGTCCTGGGGATACAGGCAGATATCAGCTAGATTATATCATGGTCAAACAGAGATTCAGGAATCAAGTTCTAGACTGTAAAGCGTACCCAGGAGCAGACATAGACTCGGACCATAATTTGATAGTAATGAAGTGCAGGCTGAAATTCAAGCGAATAAGGAAGCAGCATAAGCAGAACAGACTGGAAGTGAATAAACTGAAACAATCTAGCACAAGAGAAAAATTTGCAGAAATGGTAGACTTAGGTCTAAGAATTAACTGTGAAAGGAGCTCAACCGAGGACGAATGGAATGCATTAAAGACCGAAATAATGAAAGCTGGCAAAGAAACCTTAGGCTTTAGGGAACAAGCTGCCCGAAAACCTTGGATCACAGAAGAAATTTTGCAGCTGATCGATCAGAGGAGAAGGTACAAAAATGCTCAGGATGAAGCAGGAAAAGAGCAGTACAGGCAATTTAGAAATCAAATAAATAGGAAATGCAAAATAGCAAAAGAAAAATGGCTACAAGAAAAGTGTGAAGAAGTAGAAAAGGAAATGGTTGCAGGAAAAGTAGATGTTGCATACAGAAAGATCAAACAGAATTTTGGAGAAATGAAGAAAAGAGGTATGAACATTAAAGCTGCCGATGGGAAACCATCTTTTAAGGTCAGAAGATAGAGCTAACAGATGGAAGGAATACATTGAGAAACTGTATGTTGGGGACGACTTGAACAATAGTGTATTGGAAAAGGAAGGCGATGTCGACATGGATGACTTAGGAGATCCTGTTTTGAGGACAGAATTTAATAAAGCTCTGAATGACTTGAAAGCAAATAAGGCAGTTGGAATTGATGAGATCCCTGCAGAACTTCTTAAATCTCTAGGAGAGGAAGGAATCGAAAGATTATTCAAGCTGATATCAAAAAGTTATGAAACAGGAGAAATTCCAACTGATTTTAATAAAAATATCATCTTCACACTTCCAAAGAAAGCACAAGCTGACAAATGTGAGAATTATCGCACAATTAGTCTAACATCACATGCTTCAAAATTACTGACCAGAATAATATACAGAAGGATGGAAAGGGTAGTAGAAGAGATAGTAGGTGAAGATCAGTTTGGGTTTAGGAAAAATCGCGGTACAAGGGAAGCAATTCTGTCTTTGAGATTAATACTTGAAGGGCGGATCAAGAAAAACAAATATACTTTTATGGCAGTTTGTTGATTTAGAAAAAGCTTTTGATAATGTTAGGTGGGACAAGATGTTCAAAATTTTAAAGAAGTCAGGTCTAAAGTATCGAGATAGAAGAATCCTCTATAAACTATATAAGAATCAAGTGGCGGTGATAAAAGTAGAGAATCACGAGAGACATGCATCAGTTAAAAAGGGTGTGAGACAAAGGTTGTAGTCTATCAGCGTTAATATTCAACTTGTATGTAGAAGAAGCAATGAAGAAAGTCAAAGAAAAATTTCCATGTGGCATAAGTTTTCAGGGAGAAAAAATCAGTATGCTACGATTTGCTGACGACATTGTCTTATTAGCAGAGAGGGCTGAGGATATTGAGAAGTTATTGAATGGCATGAACAAAATACTGAAGGAAGATTTTGGACTGAATATAAATCAAAGTAAAACAAAAGTGATGAAATGTAGCAGAAATGACACCAATACTAGCAGATTAAATATAAAAATAGGATCTGATGCAATAGGAGAAGTGAGTGAGTTCAGTTACTTGGGAAGCAAAATTACAACCGATGGCCGAAGCAGGAATGATTTTAAAAGCAGAATAGCACTAGCAAAAAGAGCCTTCATGAAAAAGAGAAACCTTTTAGTTTCAAATATTGATCTAGGAATTAGAAAGAACTTCTTAAAACTCTATGTGTGGAGCACAGCACTTTACGGTAGCGAAACATGGACTTTAGGAATACCGGAAAGAAAGAAAATTGAAGCATTTGAAATGTGGTGCTACAGAAGAATGCTGAAAATTAGGTGGACAGACAAAGTAAGAAATGAACGAGTTTTAGAAATGATGGGTGAGAAAAGAAGTTTGTGGAAGAAGCTTACAGGAAGAAGAGACAGGCTGGTAAGTCATATTTTGAGACATGCTGGATTGGTTAATTTGTTAGTGGAGGGAACAGTCGAAGGTAAGAACTGTAGAGGTAGACAGAGATTAGAATATATGAAGCAGATAATTGAGGACGTGGATTGTAAGGGGTATGTAGAAATGAATAGGTTAGCACAGGATAGGAAGGGATGGAGGATTGCATCAAACCAGTCTAAAGACTGACTACAGCAAAAAAAAAAAAGTGTATTCTTCTATCTCGATACTTTAGACCTGACTTCTTTAAAATTTTTAACATCTGTCCCACCTAACATTATCAAAAGCTTTTTCTAAATCAACAAATGCCATCAAATGCCATCTTTGTTTTTCTTGATCCACCCTTCAAGTACCAATCTTAAAGACAGAATTGCTTCCCTTGTACCACGATTTTTCCTAAACCCAAACTGATCTTCACCTACTATCTCTTCTACTACCCTTTCCATCCTTCTGTATATTATTCTGGTCAGTAATTTTGAAGCATGTGATGTTAGACTAATGGTGCGATAATTCTCACATTTGTCGGCTTGTGCTTTCTTTGGAAGTGTGAAGATGATATTTTTATTAAAATCAGTAGGAATTTCTCCTGTTTCATAACTTTTTGATATCAGCTTGAATAATCTTTTGATTCCTTCCTCTCCTAGAGATTTAAGAAGTTCTGCAGGGATCTCATCAATTCCAACTGCCTTATTTGCTTTCAAGTCATTCAGAGCTTTATTAAATTCTTTCCTCAAAACAGGATCTCCTAAGTTATCAATGTCGACATCGCCTTCCTTTTCCAATACACTATTGTTCAAGTCGTCCCCATCAGCGGCGGCCTTGGCCATTGCGAGGCCCGGGGCGGCAGATCTTTGCGAGGCCCATGCCCTTTGTGCAAAGTATGTGAAACAAAAGTAGGATTTCTAATGATCGAAGAAAAATGCAAAATTCATAAATAAATAAAGTTAGAGATTTAAAATATTATATTAGAAGAGTTATTAAAAGTTAACAAACAAAGACGTAAAATTATTAAGGATAAACTGAAGTGCATAAATGCCCTGAAAGAAAAACGCAGGGATTTAAAAATGATCGTCTTAGGTGTGATAGCAATAATTCCCAGGACTACGTCTATAGTGGGGTACACTTCAGTTAATGTTTTTTCTGTTACATAACTAATCACCGAGATAAAGCCGTCGTTTTCATCTTATACAGGGATAAACATATTCGTGTACATCAATATTAGATGTTTTCCCTGCTGTTAGAGGTACTTGCAAGTCACTTGATTGCTTCAGAAGTTCAGTCACTAATTTCCTTTAATCTTTTTTATGTTATACATGAAAACAAATATGTGCTCACCATGTTTAAGGGCCTCAAATTTACGTTTGCAGCTTGCGCGCACTTAATCAATATTAACATTTATTTTGAAAATTACCTCCGCATGCAATTCAAGAGCTTCATCTTCCCTTTAATAATCAAATTTCGCGTTTCTACGTCTCTTTTCATGATTATGAACTTTGTTGACATAATTTTCATCAGGTGTTTCTCTCGCTGTTACCAAGGATGATTGGAAACCATTTCCCCAACAATTAACAAGCCAACGTGTAAATGGGTCTAAGTGTTGAATAGCCGCATCTAATTGTATTTTTCGTTTTGCAACATTTTTCTTATAACATTTATCTTTGTAAGGATGTCATGCCAAACGACGAGAGCAACTACAAATTCGTAGGCAGTTATTTCCTTTTCTATAAAGTGGCATTCACTAACCAATTGACAATCTGTTGTATTTTCTGCTAAATCTCTCAAAGCATCAAGTATGTCTCTTGGTTGGTACTTAAAGGCCTTCAGCAATTCTACCCTGCATTCCCATCTAGTTTCACAAAGTCGTTTTAGCGAAAAGGATTTTACATGTGCTTTTAAAACTGTTCACTTATAATCAGGCAGAAAGGCGATGCTGCATCTCCTAGGATGGGATTCTACCTATGACTCTCGTAGGGTAACAAATAAGGAGGTGGATTAATCAGTGGCGGATCTAGGATTTTTTCGAACCGGGGCAAAAAATTCACGCGGCGCCCCCCCCTCCCCCCCTCATGAAAACACCACACACAGTTGGGTACTATTAAACTAACGTGATAAAAAAGACATTTTATTGCTTGTATTATATATAATACACATAATCATAATATGTAACGCACGAGCCAGTCCTTAGCAGGCCCTATCAAAATTTGCACTAAATGATCCTACAACTTCACTCGTCGAGCTTTCATTTCCGCGAAAGGGTATATAACTTCAACATAATTCGTCTCATAAGCTGTTCTATTTTCGATTGATAAGATCGTGAGGTTAGAAAGACGTTCCTGGCTCTTTGTTGATCTCAGGTAGGTTTTTATGATTTTTAGTTTACTAAAACTTCGCTGGCAGCTTGCGGACGTCGTTGGTAACGTGCAGTATATTCTCAGAGCTATACAAATATTAGGAAAGGCTTCCTGCAAGTCATTTTTACACATGTGTTACAACAATTGGAATGGACTAGTTGTTTCATCGATTCCAATTAAAAATGGAGCTTGTTGTTTAAACACGGCAAGTTCTTGACAAAAATCAATTGCGTTTAAGTCCTTGGAGTATCTGCTTGCTAGAACGGCTCCAGTTTTTTGGAGATCTTCTGTGGACATATTTACTAACGTGTGGCCACCAAGGAAGGCAAAGTTTTCATTTAGTTTTATTGTACTTTCTACCCTTATTCCTATTTCTGTAAAAATTCTGTCAAACACAACTTTTATATCTTTGGAAAACAGCTGTGTGGGGTCTAATGCTCTTGATTCGTCCTCGCAGATTTCGTCGTGTTGCCTCTTTCGTTTGGAAATTCGTTTACTTTTGAGTGTCGGAACGGTTCCCAATTTTTGTGCTACAGGTGTAGCTTCTTTGATCCAATATTCTGTCGGCTTTAGTCGCATTTCTTACAATATCTTAGTAAACCCTTTCATTAGTGAGTAGTGACACAGATCGCGAAAGGATTATGTCCTCCTTTTGTATTTCCACATTTACTCTATTAATTTCTCGAAGAAGGTTAGCCCAAATTGTTAATTTGAGGATAAATTTAAAATCCAATACATCACGTAAGAGATGAGCGGATTCATACTTACATTCTGCAGCCAGAGAAGATTCTTCAATTTCCTCTACTGCTCAGGGCCGCATTTAAGCATAGGCTACATAGGCTGTAGCCTAGGGGCCCGCACCACAAAGGGGGGCCCGCACCACAAAGAGGGAAGAGGGGCTCTCACCACAACCCTCGCTCGCCTGGGCAGGTAGTAGAGCTAAAAAAAAAAAAAAAAGGGTCGCCCATAAATTTTTTAGGTCGAATTTCGAATATTTCGAAATTTAATCATCCAGCCACTGGCGACAGGGGGCCCGCACCACATGTATAGACATGTATAGCCTAGGGGCCCACAGAGCCTAAATGCGGCCCTGCTACTGCTTTGACAACTTCAGGTAAATTATTCAATAGGGCAAGGTGTTTGGTCGACCATCTTGTCTGGCTACTACCTTGTAAGTTGGTTTCTGTACATTTTTTCATTATTTCCCACCGTGTAGTGGATCCAACGAAGAAGCAATAAAACTAATAGACTAACCAAACAAAAGATTGTAAGCGAGAATAAGCTAGTAATCCAAACTTTCTAAAAACAATTAATATTTCAAGAACCATAAAAAAAACTGGTATTTTCAGGATATGACTGCTTAACAGCCTATTCCCTAAACATGTTTTCGGAGAGCGACTTTTTATGAATGCTTTATTGTAGGTTTAAATGTTGAGAAACAGCGGTATGTGCTAATAACAATTGATAGGTTGGGTTCATTATATATGCACAGAGGTAAGATATAAGTTAATGATCCGTTTTTTGTTTTATTTTATTTTTATTTTTTTTTTTACATTTTACTGGTCCTCGGATTGACAAAGGATGAGAAACGCTGAGATATTTGATAACGATAGATTCTTCCTTACCTGTTAATGTGTTAATGTTTCATTTCCAGTAATAATTATTTAAACTCGTTCAGCACAAAAGTATATATTAAAACAAAACTGGGCTAATCACTCGAACGCAGCTGCAAGAATGTGAATATCAATTGGGAAAATTTATAAATCCAAGAATATCACGAGTTCCGGCTAACAATGACGGAATGAATTTGTTTTAAGGCCACTCTGTCACAGAACAATGAATTTTCCGTCCTTTCAAGTTGCCGCCGCGGTCAGTGTACCACGGCGCTTTACCTAAAAAAAAGGGTTGGCAGCACATGAATATTTTGACCTGGCGCTTATAAAAAGATGCCACCAACACCTGATTTTGGCGCCCCCCTGAAGTTGTCGCCCGGGGCAAGAGCCCCGGTTTGACCCCCCCTAGATCCGGCACTGGGATTAATTTGAAGTATACATTTCTGGACACAACTTTTTTATTGGCCTCATTATCATATCATTACTGTCGGTGCGCTTACCGTGCGGAGTACTACCGGCCATGTGTGACTCGATCTTCCAGCGTAAGGTGACAAAAAATGAGCGAAATGAAACACAGGGATTACCTGAGCGTAAATCGTAAACACTATGAAAGTAACAAAACTGAGCGTTCAATTGGGTTTTCTAATATGCGAGGCGCGAGATTCAAATAGCAATGAATTTTTTACTATGTTTTACAGTTAAATTACAAAAAAATATTATTATTCAGTGATAAATTATTTAATTTTGATACCGTTAATTTTACTTTCTACACGAATGTGACACTGAATAAATCTAAATGAGAAATTTTGATTAGGTACCTACTTATTAATATATACTTTATCATTAATTAACCAACTTTAATTTACTGTTATCACTAATTGCTAAAGATAATTTTTTTAATAAAATCTTTTGTCAATTCGGGTTGTTGCGCGAGGCCCCTCCAAGAGCGAGGCCCCGGGCGATTGCCCTGTTCGCCACCCCCTAAGGCCACCCCATCATACAGTTTCTCAATGTATTCCTTCCCAGTGACAGATCTA
>JARYHS010007946.1:0-10000 GCA_031002005.1 Vandiemenella viatica
CCTATCTCGCCTCTAATGACGTCGACGGGGCGTAAAGCCATAAGTTAAAAAATATATGTATAATGTATATATATTTTTATTCATTGCGACTCTTTCACAAACGTCTTTATCACTCACCATTTCCAGAATATATTCATCTCATACTGTTATGTTAATTTTCAACATCGTTCTATAGCATGGCATTTTAAATGTTTCCATTTTCATTCTTTCTGGCATTCGTAAATGCCAAGCCTCTCTCATAAAACGTATTTTGCCTCATATATGCAGCCTTGAGTCGTAAAGCAATGACTAAACTAAACGATAGTCGTTTGCAAAATGTGTAGTAATGTGGAGATTTGGGACCATGCCGGCGTTTTCTTCAATGTTTGCGTTAATCCGCCAGATAACTGCAGTCATGGTGAGCCGGTATGTGGGTATCTGGGCTCATGCTCAGTCCCGTTGCACCTCCCAGATGCATTGTGCGGTGTCTCAGCACAATAAGCCACTCTGGCGGATCATGTTAATGGAATTACAGTCGATACTATTATGAAAAATATAATTTTATTAATTGTGTAAAATTCATTTCCCGGAAGGAATGGTTTGTTATAGAATGGTATAATTAATAGAATTCTGATTGATATAAGTATTGCGATTGCACCCCTCTAATTTCTTGTACTTGCTCTTTTTGACGAAGGCTCTATTCCTAGTAGTTTCCTACATTTTAAATGATTCTTAATTCGGCCGTCAATCTCAATTTTACTTCCTAATTACCGAATTGTCCTTCTAAATTTGATTCCATTTTCATATTAATTCTAATATTATGGTTACCCTTTCTGCTGCCATTGTTGACATTTGTGTTTCGTTTATATTTAGTTAAAATTCTTCTCCAACTAGGCTGCTCGTTAAATTCTCAACATCCTTTTCCTCCCCTTCTAGTAGAACAGTGCCATCCCTCAATTTAATCCGAGGTCATTGTTGGAAAATCATATCTTTGAAGATTTAGAACAAGGAGTTATAACTAGGTCGTATGAATGATTACTAGTCTCTGTGTATGAAACTGTGTAAATAAAATATCAGTATCGTTTTATGCTTTAGCTCGATTGTTTATGCAGATACAAGGTCAGTACGTATTTCCGTTATACAAGGCCCTCGGCCTGTTCTGTGGGTCGTTTCCCTGGTAGCGTGATGACGTGTTGCGTGAGGTGAGGTAACAGTCCCCGTTATGCAATCGCATCGACCACGACAAGTTCAAACTGTGGAACACCTCTTTCTCGTTAACAGTTCTTTGCTGGCAAAAAAATGTCAAATATTATTTCGACAGCAAGCATTTGAAATTGACATGCGAGTACTACATTTACAGATCAAGCTACGATATTTTATCTTTTGCGTGTGTACAAATAGTTGCTGTGGGAGTGAAAAACGTGTCATTCATTTAACATATTCCTTGGTATTAACCCTTTTTCCATTCTGAGCTTTTAGTTAGACATATGCCACCGAGTTTTTTCCATGAGTGTTATTAATGCACACGTTTCATCTATTTCTTCCTGACAGGTTAACTGTAGGCTATCTACCCACGAAAGAGAGTGAAAATTGAAATAAATCACGTTTAGAATTTGAGAACCAATAATACTTTTTTATGTTAAGTCCATCGTTTATTTCGGTTTCAACCATTTATTGTAGTCAGTTAAAAAAAAAAGTAGCTGGATGATGCTGATTCTCTTCCAGTATCAGACAGAAGTGAAAGGAAGTGTTTATTTTTTTAGTAAAACACAACAAAAATGCGTTGATGAAATGTTCGATAAGTGATTTTCCACCACAGAATTAAGAAAATTTCTAAATATTTTTTTCAAGCAGCACTCTTAAGGCGTTAAAACGCTGCCTGTGATTATTTTTCTCAGGAGATGGCTCGGTTTTTTTTTTGCTTTTTTCCTTATGACTTCACTCCTTGTCGTCGTCGAGGTCATTAGAGGCGGGAAAGGATAGGGGCAAGTAACTGGAAGGTATTCTGAAGTGAACTACACTTAATGGTTCCTTGAGGTTTATTACTATGTACACAAAACACTGGTAAACAATAACAAATGTGGTACAGTTAGCGGATGACCGTCGAGAAATTTAGCCTGGTCCTGATCCGGGGTAGAGAGAGACGGCTTCTACTTCTCGCGAACTTCCGGTGGTCTTCTGTAGTTGAAGCTGGTTCCGCGGTCAGGCCGGAACTGGCGGTGGAGCGGCCGGCTACGCTTATATAGGCGGCCTGGCGCAGGAATTCCGTTGTGTGGTAGTACGGCGACCTCTGTAAGAAATAGTCCCACTTAGCTTCTAGATGATTCTATTTGTTTTCCTGGTTTGTTTTGATGTCTCTGCGCCTGTTTGGAGTCGTATATGTATCCCGGCGTGCAGGCGCGTTGTGTGTGAGGTCTGCCTGGCAGGGGCCTTTACTGGCAGACTGAACATACCTCCCTCCCGGGGGGGGAGGGGGGGAAGCGATGTCTGCGACGTCTGCGAGGTCGTCTGCCGCGGCGCCCTGGAGCAGACTATGAAGGCTACCTCCAGGGGAGTACGGAGCTGTTCCCCTGGCGATGCGTGCCGACCTGCGTCGTGGTGCAGGTTGTGGTGGAGGTACTTGTGGAGCTAACGGCATCGGTTCGTCGGCGTCGATGGCCGGGGGCTGTACGGGGGGCGCTGAAGATGGTCCCCGCAGGTGGTCGAGAGGCTGCGGCTGAAGGGTGTCGGAGCGACCGACAGGTTGTGGCGTCGTTGGTGGCGCTGTAACTGTCCCTGAGCAACGGTTAGACGGCAGGAGTGGTGGAGGTGGCAGGGAAGGAGAGGAAGAAGTGGATGGCCGTGCCGTGGTGGAAGAGGACGGTGCCGTGGGGTAGCGGGGACGTAGTTGGTTTCGATGGCGTCGCACTATCCGGCCATCCAGGCTGACGTCGAACAGTTGGCGGCCCCGGGGCCGCTGGATGACCCCCGGAAGCCAACCGGCCCGGGAGCCAAACCCGCGGGCCCAGACTAGGGAGCCCGGGGTGAAACGGAATGGGCCCGAAGGTACCTGTACTTTGGGCGGGGGTAAGAGGAGATGGAGGAGAGTGCGAGGTTGGCGGCCATGTAGCAATTCCGCCGGGCTTTTGGCCCCCACTGGAGTGGTTCGATAGGAACTGAGGAAGAGTGTCAATGCCTCTTCGAGTTTGTGACTTGTGGTGTATTTGGTCATTTGGGTTTTGAATGTTCTGACTAGCCGTTCCGCCTCCCCGTTAGATTGGGGGTGGAAGGGCGGGGTGAGGAGGTGTTGGATATTGTTGGCGGTACAGAAGGATAGGAATTCCCGACTTCGAAATTGCGGTCCGTTATCTGTGACGATAGCGTATGGTAATCCTTCGATGGAAAAGATCTTCGTGAGGGCTGAAATGGTGACCTCTGTGGTGATTGTGGAGCAACGGACGACATATGGGAAGTGGGAAAAGGCATCCGTCACTAGGAGCCACTGGTGGCCTAGGAATGGGCCAGCGAAGTCGAGGTGAATGCGTTCCCAGGGTCCGGACGGTGCCGGCCAGGAAAGGAACTTTTGAGGGGGGCGGGGCAGTTGTTGGGCACAGATGGTACAGCGCCGCACCATCTTCGTGACATCCGTGGTAAGGCCGATCCAGAATACATGGCGTCTGGCAAGGGATTTGGTGCGGGCAATTCCCCAGTGTCCTTGGTGGAGAGTTTGGAGGATTGTCGGTTGTAGGGATCTCGGAACGACGACCCTCGGGGTGGAATTTGGTTCTGTGCGGAGGAGCACTCCCTCTACTACTGAGAGCTGGTGGCGGATGGAGTAGTAGAACTTGAGGTCTTGATGATGGCGTGGAGGGGAACGTGTTTGCCACCCGTGTTGGATGTGGTGTCGGATGACACGGAGGAGGGGGTCCTCCCCTGTGGCTGCCGCGACTTTTGAGGCCGTGACTGGAAATGTCTTCAGTGCTTCTTGTATGTCATCGTCGATCTGGAACACCAGAAGTTCCGACTTGTCGAAGGCAAGGTCTGGTCCCTGCGGTAGTCTGGATAAGGCGTCTGCATTGGCATGCCTGGAGGTGGTACGGAAATGCATGGTATATCTGAACTGGGACAGGAATAGTGCCCAACGCTGGATGCGGTGGGATGTTTTGGTAGGCAGACGTGTGGACGGATCAAATAGTGATAGGAGTGGCTTGTGGTCGGTAATGAGATGAAAAGAAATCCCATATAAAAGGGAATAGAATTTGGAGCAGGCAAAAACAATAGCTAGCGCCTCTTTCTCGATTTGAGAATATTTAAGCTGAGCAGCCGATAGGGCTTTGGAGATGTAGGCTACGGGGCGTTCCGTGCCATCTGGTAATTTATGAGACAGAACTGCCCCCACACCGTAATCGGATGCATCTGTGGCAAGTATCAAGGGGAGGTTTGGAGTGTATGGCATGAGGCATGCTGCGGACTTGAGCTGCTGTTTAAGGGTGTGGAATGCGGTCTCGCAAGCTGGGGTCCAACGGAACGGGACATTCTTGCGACAGAGGTGGTACAGGGGTGCTGCCACTTGTGCTGCTGAGGGTATAAATTTTCTGTAGTATGAAATCTTGCCTAAAAAAGATTTCAACTGATGTAGATCCTGAGGCCGAGGTAAGTTGGAAATAGCGTCCACATAGGAAAATGCTGGGGAGATGCCTTCCTGAGCGATGATGTGACCCAGGTAGGAAATGGATTGTTGAAAAAATTGACACTTGGAAAGGTTGCATTTTAATCCTGCTGCACGGAGGCGGAGGAAGAGTAGGCGGAGGTTGGTCATGTGTTCGGCAGCGGAGGGTCCCGTGACGACTATGTCGTCGAGATAGTTGATGCATCCCGGAATATCCTGGAGAAGTTGTTCGAGATACCGTTGAAAAATCGCTGGAGCACTGGCCAAGCCGAACATGAGCCGGTTGAGTTGGAAGAGGCCAGAGGGAGTGTTGATGACTGTGTATTGTCGGGACTGGATATCCAAAGGGATTTGAAGGTATGCTTCTGCCAGGTCAATTTTTGTAAAGTAGGTACCTCCTGCTAGTTTACGGAAGAGGTCGTCCGGTCTCGGAAGTGGATAGTCGTCTACCAGCAGATGCGGGTTGACGGTGGTCTTAAAGTCACCACAGAGACGTAAGCGGCGTCCTGGCTTCTGAACTATGACCAACGGCGTGGCCCAGGGGCTGAACCGCACCGGCTGGAGGATCCCTTCGTCTTGGAGACGTTGAAGTTCTTCCTGAAGTGGTTGTTGAAGCGCTACGGGTACCTGGCGTGCCCGGAAGTATCGAGGCCGTACGTCCGGCCGGAGTTGGAGTGATGCTTCGAAGTCCTTTGCACAGCCGACGCCTGGTGAGAACAGGTCCTGAAACTCGGTGCAAAGGGCGTCCACTTCAGGAAAAGGAACATGCTGAGATACGAGGTGTATGTTATCCTCAATTGAAAATCCGAATAAGCGGAAAGCGTCCAGTCCAAATAAGTCTGCTGTGAGAGAACTGTTAACTACTAAAAAGGGGACTGAACGATGTACAGACTTATACATGACGTTTGCTGTGAACTGTCCCAGGAGTGCTATTTCCTGTTTGTTGTATGTCAGGAGGCGCTTGGGGGCCGGCGAGAGGGGGGGCGAGCCAATTTGCACATAAGTAGTATAATTAAGCAATGAGACTGCTGCTCCTGTGTCGACTTGTAGGCGCAGGGGCTTGCCATTGACCGTAACGTCAATAAAAAGTTTGGATGCTGTGGAAGTGTCTACCTGATTGATATCCATAGGTGCGCCGCTCAACCTGTCTTGGTAAGACCCTGGGCGGCGAGAGCCGGGATTGGCATTGGTGGTGTTGGTGCGGCAGACGGACGCCAGGTGTCCTTCCTTGCCGCAACGTGAGCATTCAGCCCAACGATCCGGACAATTTTCCCTCTCATGTGCTGAATAACAGGCGGGGCAGGAGGGTAGGCGGAGCGGGCTGCGGCGTCGGCGCTGCGGGATCCGCTGCTGCTGCCGAGACTTGGTGCCCCTGCCGGAACGGGCCGGTTCGATGTCCTTCTGAGGAAGCGGTCCCCGGTTGTGGTGTCGGGAGGAGCGCGACTGGGAGCTCTGGATGGCGGCGACGTCCTGTGTGTCCTCTACGTCGGTTCGGATTGCGGCCACATCCGCCCAGGACTCCAGGCGGCGATCTGCGGCCGTAGATATTTCGAATTTGTAGGCAAGTTCGATGACCTGCTCCAGGGATGGGTCCTCTAACTTGAGGGCGTCATGCCGGAGTGCGGCATCTGGTGCAGCCTGTATGATGTGATCACGCACCATGTCGTCGGCGTAGGATTCGTGGGAACAACGAGTTTGAAACTTACATTTTCTGCTAAGGCCTTGGAGTTCGGCCGCCCACTGGCGATACGTCTGATCGGGCTTCTTCCGGCATTGATAGAATTCGACGCGGGCCGCGACGACATGGTACCGGCGTCTGTAGTATGCATTCAGTGTCGTACAGATGGTCGTGAAGGTGAGGGTGTCGGGGTCTTGTGGCTGAAGTTTGGTGAGCAAGACATACATCTTTGATTGGTTCCAGGAAAGGAAATATGCACGCTGGTCTTCTTCTTTGGATATGTGATGAATTGCGAAGTGTTGTTTTATGCGCTTCTCGTAGGTCTCCCATTCTTCGACGTCGTCGTTGAATGCTGGGAACGGAGGCGGGGCCGTGGGTTGGCGGAGATTCCTGACTTCCGCAATCAGTTGTCTCTGAGATTCGAAGAACTGATGTAGAAGTCCTTGGAGGAACTGTTGCCATTCCGTAGGTGCTGCTGGCGTAGCCATGATGGTCGAGAGTTCTTATCCCAACCTTGTCGCCACTGAAGTGAACTACACTTAATGGTTCCTTGAGGTTTATTACTATGTACACAAAACACTGGTAAACAATAACAAATGTGGTACAGTTAGCGGATGACCGTCGAGAAATTTAGCCTGGTCCTGATCCGGGGTAGAGAGAGACGGCTTCTACTTCTCGCGAACTTCCGGTGGTCTTCTGTAGTTGAAGCTGGTTCCGCGGTCAGGCCGGAACTGGCGGTGGAGCGGCCGGCTACGCTTATATAGGCGGCCTAGGCGCAGGAATTCCGTTGTGTGGTAGTACGGCGACCTCTGTAAGAAATAGTCCCACTTAGCTTCTAGATGATTCTATTTGTTTTCCTGGTTTGTTTTGATGTCTCTGCGCCTGTTTGGAGTCGTATATGTATCCCGGCGTGCAGGCGCGTTGTGTGTGAGGTCTGCCTGGCAGGGGCCTTTACTGGCAGACTGAACAAAGTCCAGTGCCCTCTCTATAGATTTTCTCGTCTAATTCCGTCAATATCGGTATAGGCATTTAAGTGTCAAAACGTAACATAAGACAGACTTACTTCCGCATTTATAGTATTCCTACTGCAGATTACACACACACTGACTACGAATCATCCCTGATGGATCAATATAACGTAAAAAAAGTGTACAACAACTGTATTTCAAGACTACCTACGAATTGCCTCAGGTTGCATCCCTACCTTTGTGATATCTACAGTTTAAAATTCAATCTGAATAACCTACGGCCCAACCGTGACTCTTACGATCAAAAACAATTTTTAAAATCTTAGCCTCCACGGAGATTTGAACCGGAGATCACGACGTTCGTAAGCAAGCGCTTTAGACACTGAGCTGGCAGTCCACTACACGGAAACACGGTAAGGAGACGTCCATATTAAACGTGTGTCTATCGCTGTATTTCGAAGTTATGAGACAAAATGTGTTATTTATACAGATAATTTTTCAACCAAATGTAGACAGTATTTTTCTCCTTGTTTCAAAGGATAAGTGTGCAAAGTTTCATTGAGATCGGATGAAAACTGGATTTGAATGAAGAACAAACAAACAAACAAAGATTTGCTACAACAATATTTATCACATACCTCATGTATATGATGGACTGTGATGATAAAGAATGTAAAGGAGACGAAGAGTCCGTAGATTATTTTTACGGCCTGCGATGCTCCTGAACTGCTAACCTACAAAGACAACAATAATTAGCTTCATTACAAGAAGGTAAGGGAACGTTCATTAATTAAGTGTGGTGTTTTTCTTAAATTTAGACCCCCCACCCTCTTGGTGAGACAAGGTAAGATGTGGTGGGACACGCTTTCTCTTCTCCTCCCCCCTCCCCCGCACATAAGATTAACCTTATAATTTTTAAATAATTAAATTTTATATTTTTTCATGACGCAAAATACCCTAGCCTTAAATACTGATGTCTTCTGTCTATTACATTTTTTCTGTGAAATAAGAGGAGAAAAATGATATATAAAGTTTGTGAGATTGTAATGGTTCTCTCTTAAAATGAGAATTGCTAGTATTTCACCAGACCTCCTCCCCCCCCCCCCCTCTTCCTATTTTGAGTTCACGTAATTAATGAACGTCCCCTTAGTAACATGTTACACGTAAACAAGGAAAAGCTTTATTCTATCGTAGAGGTGGAATTAATGATACTAAGCAATTGACTGTGACAAAGGCATTTTTTGTTTGGTAAGGGCTTTAAGGTTCTTCGACTTTGGGCAAGAAACGAAGAGCTTTGCTATCGCGTTTATAAGGAACTGTAGCGTAATTCGCCTGGAGTGATTTTAGAATAAAAAAATCAATACCTGGATAGCCGGCTACGCATCCTTCAGAATACTAGGCTCGAAAATTAACCACTCACCTACCGTGCTTCGTGCGAAAATTATATTGCACAAGACTAGGCGAAAACTTTAGTACTACCAAAAGTTTCTTTCTGTTTCAATCTTCTTATCAACGATTGTACTTTTAATTTGTCACACTTTGAAGTCTCTTTTGGTGATGGGAGGAGTGGAGGGGAGTAACGTGGTAGTCATGGACGCATATTATAATTAAACACTAAGCTAATTAATTGTTTCGAATGTCCCTAACTGAATATGATGTAAGCTCTTCCCTCGTAACATAAGTTTGTTTTACTATAAAGAAGAGCAATCAAAACGTTCGCCTAGATAACTTGAAATAACCTAAACAGTAAGGGATAAGAAGGTACAGATGGATTCCCGAATAGCACTTGACACGCTTAACTGCTGCGTGCTCTACAGCCAAAAACAATTTCGTTTGTACTATTGGTTTTCAGCAACAATATCCTTTCTCATCTCCAACCTTACGAAACAACGGAATTTATACTGTTACCGCCATATTGTCTCTGGTTACCGCTCACCCAGCACGCTCGGTTGATGTACTGCTGTCAATGATGTGGCATATCAGAATTAAGCTCCCATAAAACTTGTTATTTCATTCTCAATGACCACTGATCGGCCTCTGTTTCCTCGCTCAACTTTAAGCGATAGAACCCAGATAAATACGGTACTGTTGATTTCATTCCATTAACATACGCCCACATGCAAATTTTTGCGCTCGGTAGGCAAGCCACTAGTTCATGGCCATGTGTAAAATGATTTCGTTTTTGCACCAGCAATTTTCTTTAAATCAATTGTTCCCAATTGGTGGTACGCGTAGTCGTACACCGAGGAGTACGTGACGAAGTTTCAAGGTGTACGCGCGGTAAACTTTTGGCTAAGGTAACTGAAAAAAATTCCCAATGATTATTATCAACAGCATACATTTTAAGACAAACTGTGTGTGTGAATTATATTACTGCAAATCTGCGGGTGTGAAAAAGCACTCGACTGAGAATGCAGTTATTTAGCATTTCAGCTGTAATGGATACGCGAGGTTGAGCTCTTTCTTGAAAGGGTACACGTGGAAAATTGGGATCCACTGTTTTAAATCATCAGTAGAATTAATATATACCCACTAATTCAATAAATGACTCATTAGAGAAAAGTTATTTGCCATAAAACCATGACTGGAAAAAACGTCAATTACAGTCTGGAATCCGCAGAGTCAAATATCCACTATCAACGAAACTTATGTTACTTTTTCTACATTTTTTTACATTCTTACACATCCCTCCCACTTCCTATCGCACAACAATCGAGAAACCACGAT
>JARYHS010007949.1:0-61003 GCA_031002005.1 Vandiemenella viatica
GACAGTAAAATTTGTTTCCGTTCACTCGCTGCACCGCTGGGAAATAAAATTTTAAATCTTTTGGTTGAAGTCACTTTAATTTCAGACAATTTTCAGAAAAGAACTCTTTCATCTGTACTAAAATACTCATTTCTAAATTTCCTTGCGTAAATTCGCACTTTCAGAAATTTTATCTTCGGCATGGCGATATTTCTAGCCACAGATCCAATGCAGATTTAACGATGAGCGAGGATATTTCACTGAGATATTGATTGACGCTGATCGACACAGGCATGCTTCTGCTGCATTGTCGAGATTTTAAAAGGCGAGCGGATCATTACGTTTAGAGAGAGACAATAATGTATAACTTTAATTCTTGACTGGTGAATTCGGATCACGGTGAAAATTAGTTTTTACCCCTTCTGTATAATAGAAGTACAGTTCTGTGAATAATTATCTTAATTTCTTCTCATCTATATCTAGTGAATTCCCGGTACTATTAAAAAACTATCAGATTTTTCCTCAAAATATGACCAATATAACCATAAATATTATCGAAATATGACCAAAACTAGTAAAATGGTCTGAATATGCATTTGTATGCTATATAGAATACATTTAAAAACAATCAGAAACTTTGAATCAATGATATGAAGTCTTCACGGGTTCTCCGGCCTATGGTGTTGAAGAAAAACAACAACGAGCTTTCGGCGGCTGGTTCTGTCGCCAACCGCCGAAAGTTCGTTGTTGTTTTTCTTCAACACCATACGGCGGAGAACCCGTGAAGACTTCATATCATCGATACGCCGTTAAAGCCTTCGTTCTCATACGTTGAATGAATGTTTAACTCAGCATTTCAGCTGAAAAAGAAGAAAGAATATGACTTATCCTAAAGATCCGCACCCTACTCATAAGCGTATAACTACAATGCAGATGCGAGACTTCCTGGCAACCGGTTGCCAGCCAAAGATTCTCGCAACCACAGAGACTGCACATACTACGGCTTGCGGAAAGCCTACTATACACAAATAAATTTATATACATTAATACATATAATCAATCAAAGCAAAAATTATAATCTACATAAATAAAAATGAAATGCTGTTGGTTGGTAATCGTATCACTTGAGGACAGCTGTTCCATTTCTTTTAATTTTTTTTTTTTAATTTTCGTAATGGTCTAACTGAGGTTTTTAGAGAAAGAAAAATTGGAAAAGTTACCCGAAAAATGGTAAATTTAGGAAAACTGAAAGCACAGTCGGGGACAGAACTCACGAGACCCCTCGCCTTTCGATTATGCCTCGTTCTAGACACGAATACCGCATGGGACAGCATAACTGATAGGTAGTACACCATATTCATGATAAAAGAGACCTCTCATACTCAGCACTTTACAACGATAACACTTTTTGCGTAATTCATTAAATTACACACGGAAAACGAGTAAACGAGATTTAATGGACTTAGTTACACTTTGCAAGCTCTGCAGCGTTATATAACTGTGTGTGACAAATACACACAAAGGTTAAGGGTAAGTAGGAAAAGCATTTACGAAAGAACTCTAATGATAAACTAAGTCACGAAATGTAGATAAACTATTTCCAGAATATTAAATGGTTCAGAATATTAACACATTAATTTTGTTTTCACCATAACGTATTCATAATGTTAGCTTAACATGATCGCAGTAGCAACAATTTTAGTTGTAATAATAATAATTAATAACAGTAAATAAATTTAAAAAAATCCGTTTGCAATGTGAATTAGTGGTTCCACATTTTAAATCTGGAAAATGGAAGTAGGAGAACTTTCATATCTCTCTTTGTTTGTAACTAACAGTGATACTTCTATAAAATTTTCTATCAAGCATTACTTCCTGCCTTGCAAGTCTTATGGGTTATAGGTAACACTGCTGCCTGGCATTCGGGAGGACGCGAATTCAAACCCCAACGGACATCCAATTTCAGTATTTCATGGTTTTCATAAATCTCTCCAGCTTTGTTTGGTGCCAGCTAGTAACATGACTGAGATCTAAAAATGTATCAGGATAAAAAATTTGGGAAGTAGGTGGACTGCAGTGAAGTTCTTTAGTACACAGAGAGGGGTATTTAATTTCAGTTGAGTGTTGTAGGATTTAATCTCTTTAACACTATGCGTGGTTATTTTGTAAGACGTATTCTTTCTGCTGGCTCAAGGAAAGTACAGGTCAGATGCAAGAGGGAAGTAACCGATATGACAAACGTTTCGAGGATGTGTTTATTTACCAGTGGCTCTGAGGAAGTGAAGAACACTTGTTCAGTAGAATTTTTTTTTTTTTTTTAACTGCTTAACTTCTCTTAACAGCGAGGTCTTTAGAGACGTGAAAGGATGGGGGGCAAGGAATGGGAAGTAATTCGGCCGTGGCCTTTTGAAGGAAGCATCCCGGCATTTCCCTGGAGTTATTTGGGAAACAATGGAAAACCCAAATCTGGACGTCCGGACGGGGATTCGAACCGCCGTCCTCCCAAATGCGAAGCCAGAACGCTAACCGTTACACCACCACACTCGTTTGTTCAGTACAGTTGGCTCCAATAAGATTAGTGAATATTTTCATCCGTACTCGAAATATGTCCTTTTCCGAATTACGAACACCTACAAAAACACTGAAAACCATTTGTCGAAAGTAACAGAAACAACTTCATATAATATATTATTGAAGTTACTTGAGGACCGATGAAAATGTTGTAAAATATCATTGAACTGTATTAGTCATTAAAAATTTCTGAAAATTACTTATCGAAGATTTTGACTTCAGCATACTATCATTGCAACTTGAAAATGTTCTGCTTGTACGTTTTGATATATAAAAAAAAAAAAAATAAAAAAAAAAAAAAAAAAAAAAAAAAACTGGAAGTTTACGTCAGGAAAAAATGACCTGCCTCCATCTGCTGATCCAAATATTTTGTGACCGGTGCCTGTGACCATGTAGCCTACACCAGTTTATATTTTTCTGACTATTGTTTCAGGCTTTGCTGAGGTAATGTGGCACACTATAGCGAAATCAACACAAGACGAACACTTCACTCAATAAAAACCAACCATATGCGAGGATGCACTCGAATCAGTGACCTTTACAATGCGATGACAGTGATCTAGCCCCTACACTGCTACCGCCAGCTGAAGTATCTTCGTCGGGACTCTAGTAAAGAAATTTGTGAATGTGCTCGTGGTTTGATTGCACGGGTGATAATTCCGTAGATCCAAAGAACAAGGAAATTATCAGACATTTCAGGCGTGCGATTTTCCTCATCCTCGTTGAATTAACTTGCTTATATTGCTGCCTGAGGCTGTTGTCTCGCACAGTTAACAGAAGAAAGAATTATACGGGAGTAAAACAGTATATCCTCGAGGAACCAGGGCTTTGTGAACTTTGTTAAATTTGTTTCTAGCTTGACTTCTCGACCTCGAGGTCATTGGAGACGGCGATTGACTGGGAGCAAGTATTGGACTTCTTGATGGAACTATCCCGACGTTCGCTTGGAGTGATTTGGAAAAACCGTGAAAAATCAAAATCTAGATGGCCGGACGAGGATTTGAACCCGCATCCTCTTGAATGCGAGGCCAGAACGCTCAGTTTTTTTTAATTGATCCTAACATGTAGATCAATAATTACAGACTGACTCGGCCATGGAATTTTTTTAAAAAATATATCTATCTCTGCAGGCTAGTAGTAGACGCACAAATACGATATTTGATCAAGTAGGGATTTGAGATCTTAATCACATCGCTTCTCATGAGTCCGGAATCAACCATAATACACTCACTTTTATAACCACAAATATAACCTTTTAAACAGTTTTTCGAAGAAAACATCGTTTTCCTTTACAAATCCAGCTTAATCAAGTTTGAAAAACAATCATCCATTTTCTTCAAAATAGAGACATATGAATCATAAATTCTCAACTGCGTATGGAATTAGCCAACGTCACTAACCGTAACACTGACAGCGTTATCTTTCCAAGAATATTCTGGCTTGTAGAAAATGCCATGGTGACTGCCAAAGTTGGAAGAATTATTGCTTCGGTTCAATTTCCCGTCGGCTATCAGATTTCGTTTCTCCATGATTTCTAAAAATCTTAGCCAGGATGATTCATCTGGAAGCATTGATCAACTTGTTTCGTGTTCTTTGTTCACAGTTCTCTCCTTTATTTATTCACCTCGACTGTAACGAATCGTTTAGTCCTAATTATTAAGAATGGTTAATGTATAAAAATGAAGAGCTGATTTGCAGTTGCAGAGATTTTTATTCCAAAATACTTTCAATCCGTAACACCAAAACTGTAAAATAAAATTTTGAAATATACAGAAATTATTTGCTGTAAAAATACTGTATTGACAATTATTTGACGCCTATATGAAAGGTGTGGTTTTCAATCATCGTTCAAAAACCACAGATCAGTATCTCATTATCACATCGATATCTGAAAACATACTTTGGATATTATTAAAAATATTATCCTTTATGAGGTGGGATAAACGATTCTTGTTTAATTTTTCTGCAGCACGTCACAGTGCCTGGTATTTAAAAGCTTTTCACACATCGAAACCATATAATTAGTTGCAGTTAACATTTTTTAAACTAATCTAATCCAGCAGTATTCCTATCAAACTTTTACAATTACAAAATTTTATTTTGATACTGCTTTGTATAGGCTCTAATGAAGGAAAATGTAGTTTTATCTCGACCGCAGATAGTTCTGAAATCACTAATTTTTTTTAATGGCATTTGGCCTAGTTAACCATACAGCCAGCTCAACGTGTGTGTTTTCTCTTACAATGTATACATTTCAGTGTGATTAATTTACAGCTTCTGTAAGGACGACACAGGACGAACACAACACTTAATTAAAACCACCCATGCCCTCGGCCGGACTCGAACCGGTGACCCCTGCAACGGGAAGCAAGCACGCTACCCCTACGCTGCCGGGGTCGGCCTGAAGTCACTATAAAAGGAAATACGCGTCGTTTCCTGTCAGAAAACTTCCTCATCTAATGTGCGACTTGTATTCAAACTTTGGTCTGCTTCGGTGTCAATAGCTAAACCATTCACATCTGGCAATTTGAGTGATATGAGAAGGCGGCAATTATTACTTGCATGAAGAGCAATATTCAAACGGTTTCATTGCTAGAATCACGAGGATTATCAAATAAACCATGGTATGCCGTATATTTGGTTATCAAAAGGGAAGGAATGTCATTGAACAGTCCCACACAAGCACACCACGCAAAACAACATCTGCAATTTAAGGATACATTAAGGATTATTGATTGCAGTAGAATATTCGTCTACGAGGCGACGCGAATAATTCCGTGATGAGGTCAAATATTGTCATTTCTAAAGGTTGTGGATTGCGGATCAGTCATCTGTGGCTTGTTTATTTTTGAAAATTGTGTGTCTTTTCTGTATAACATGATGTTGCCATTCATAAGGCTGTGAATTTCGTGGGTCATATCATGTCCCAGCAGGATAAGTATTTCGTCCACCAGATCCGCTTATTTGAGATGGTTGCTCGAGCAGTCAAAGACGCAGGGAACTGATTAGCCTATCAAAAACTTTGACATGAACTCAGTAGAAAATGCATGGACAGAAATAGTATAAATTATAAGAAAGACGGAATATGTGTTGACGATACGGTGCCAACTGTCAGATTAAATTTACGTTACATGGGGAAAACTTTCTAAAATCAATAATTTACGCGTAATTAGTTCCATAAATTACTGGAACTTTTAACACTGTGTATTCGTTTGCTGCTTCATTGGGTATATAGAGTAATGAACACCATCTGGAAAGAAGGAAAAGTCCCGTCTGATTGGACAAAGGGAATCATAGTGCCAATATTTAAAAAGGGTAGACGAAGAAGATGTAATAATTACAGAGGAATAATTCTATCCCATTGACTCAAGCTAATAGAGAAAAATATAGAAGGCAGGCTGAGGAAAGTCATTGAACCACAGCTGGAAGATGAGCAGTATGGATTTAGACCTAACAGATCAATAACAGATCTCATCTTCACTACTCGTATGATCAAGGAAAAATATTGGGAGAGGGTAAGAGATGTCATATTTATTTTCTTATATATTGAAAAGGCCCATAACAGCATACCTAGGAATGTCTGACCAAACGGAAGGTACCAACAAACTTGATCACCAAAGTTAGAATGCTTTATAAGGGCTGCCAAAGCTGCAATCAAATTGGAGACTCCTATTCAGACTGGTTTGTGACTACCAAAGGTGTTCAGATAGGTAGCGCATTATCACCGCTGTTGTTCATCATCGTAATGGATGAAATTATGAAGAGAGTAAAACAGCAACTCAACCCTGATGACTTTAAATAATTTGCATTTGCAGATGATGTTCTGATTTGTGGATATACAGAAGAGGAAGTGCAACAGAAACTGAAAGTCTGGAATAAGCATTTTAAGGAATTTGGCCTTAAAATAAGCCACAAAAATACAGTGGTAATGGCTGCCAGCAGACAGAATATGAAGCCCATTATCTATTTGGATGGCGAACAATTGAATTAGGTGGATAATTTTAAGTACCTTTTCAGTGAAGTGAACTCTGACAGTCGATTCCAGAATGAAATTACCAATAGGGTACAAAAAGGAGCTCAATTTTACCATCTAGTTAGACACTTTTTGTGGGACAATCATGTTACATTACAGTCAAAATGGCACTGTATAATTCAGACTTCTTACCAATTACAACGTACAGCCTGGAAGTATGTACCACTACCAACAGAGATGAAAACAGACTCCAGACGGCCGAGATGAAGTTCCTGAGATCAATGGTCCAGAAAACCAGAAGAGACAAGATCAGGAATGTAGTGATCCGCAAACAGATCCCAGTCAGTGAAACCCTCCAAGCAAAAATTGCCAATGCAAGATTGCGATGGCTAGGACGCGTCAAGCGGATCGACCCTACAAGTTAACCGAAGATATGACTGGAAAAAGAATTGGAGGGTAAAAGACTAAGAGGCCAGCCCAGAAGGAGAAGGACTGATCTTGTGAAATTGGACCTACAGGATAAAGGTGTACAGTGGTCCAATATCCAAGAAGAGGAAACATACTTGGACAGGCAAAAGTGGAGAGTGCTCTTACACCGCACCCGGGAAACTGGAGACGGAAGATGATGATGATGATGATGACGAACTTCTCCTCTGAATACTACAAATACGTTCATCTTATTTATACACCAACCATTTGTAACGCTTAGTTGCAATCAAGGTAGTTAAATATGGAAAAGAATTGACCATAGCCTTTTAGAAGAACCGTCATGACATCAAACTGAAAATATTTCGAGAAAACGTAGAAAAACGAAATTTTATAAACGATGGGGATTTGAAACAGTGCTCTAATTCTTCTCGCTATGGGGGCTGACTTGGCATTTTCTAATTAGAAGAATAGGCTTGAAAAAGAACGCTGTCAGTTAGTGACGTTGGCTAATTACATATTGCAAAGTGAGAATTTTAAATATAGAATATACTAAAAATATATTATTTCAAAAACCTCAGCGCATTCCGTTCTTTCTTTTATGAAAATCTGAAGTAATTTTGTGTGCAGTATTTTATCAATTAAACAATCCGTATTTCCGCCACATAACCGTCTATTGACGGTTAAATATTCCTTTACGGAAGAATAGTTATAGTCCGTCCTGAATTCTTTGAGAAGGGGAGGCAAAGTATATGTGGAAAAGGATATGGAGGTAAATACGGGAATGAGAGCGCAGAACAGTCCAACATCAGTGTGGCATCACTGTTAGAAAGCAGCAAAAGAATACACAGTGTTAAAAGTTCCAGTAATTTATGGAACTAATTACGCGTAAATTATTGATTTTAGAAAGTTTTCCCCATGTAACGTAAATTGAATCCCACAATTCTTGTAAAAATAGTCCAAGTCTCGTGTTCGTGTAGTGACAAAAAGTTATGAGATCTTATTCTGAGCCAAGTCTACACTTTACAGTGTGATATTCACTTCACTTTATGATAGATCGTTTGTTTAGAATTAAAAAAATTCTGGTGACTTGGCCATTATGCGCACCATGTTTTAGTTAATGTGCTGCTTCATCAACCCTATAAATACGTAAAAGCCAAGATATCCCTCGCTCTTTTTCGAATTTGACAATTAATGCCCACAATTTCAGTAAAAATTATAACGTGCATAATGGCCAAGTGAAGTGAATACAACTGTAAAGTGTAGACTTGGCTCAGAATAAGATCTCATAACTTTTTGTCACTACACGAACACGAGACTTGGCCTATTTTTTTACAAGAAGTGTTTTTGTGGGATCACATTTCTTTTTGTAAGTTTATCGCTTATTCTAAATCACCGCTCAAATGTAATGATTCCATTTGAAAATCGGCGAATAAGAACATTTCAGAATTGAAGACATCAATATACATTACCAAAAATGCCCACTTTCTGAAAACAATGCTTGTGCGCATTAGCCGAGCAATGCGGATTGCCACTGATTTAATAAATTACTAATATCTTCCATACTAAGTATAGGAACAAAGTAAAATTATAAGGTATTAGTTTGAACTTGCTGATTTCTATTCATTGAAGCAAAGTAATTAAGCCGCATATATGTGCCAGAATTTTTCATGTTTGGGATTGTAATTAAATAAATACGGGAAAATCAATTTACTGATGAGTCTGAGAAGAACTATTTGAAGTTGACAATATTGTGCTGTGTCATAAAGCTGCTAGTCCAGCAACCAGTTGAGATGTAGACTATTCAGCCGCGGCTTTGCCACGTTGCCCAGGGTGCACCACGAGGAGGCTAGTCTACTGTTACACCCCATGTGCATAGTTAGTATTAGCACTTGGTTTATTTCAAGAATTAGTTAGTTTCCAAACTGGAGAATTTTCTCTCCTTTCGTGTAAGGAATTTATGGTGAGCTTGTCGTAATAACTTACTTTTTTTCGTGTAATTTGAGTCAAAGCGCACTTTTTTCTGGAGTAATGGTACTGACATAGAGGTCACTGAACTCGCATGTGGAAACAAGGCATTGTTGACAAACATGTGTGCTGTATGTAAGTTAATACAACGGTTCTGATCCCTAAGTTGATTCCAAACTTGAAGTTTGTTACAGGACATACATTCTAATTTTGGCATGTGTAAACTTTTTTGACAGAAGTTCAAAGCTGTGTTATGTTTTTTATTATACGTTTTATCATTTCTTTTTGTGGGTTAATAGTTCATTATGAATCTTTTTCCACTCCATTTGTTGGACATCCGCTATTGTTTCCTGCAGAGCCCATTCTCTGTCCTTACGCTTTCTCGCCATTGGTTTTATGTAATTTATTTGAGGCAGATCTGGTCGGAAATTTTCCCTCAGGCGATTATACTTGGTTATAGCGGACTTCTGAGCTTTGATGTTACTGAAGTCAGCGTTAATGAGATGCACGCCACTAAGATTTTTCACTTTCGATAGTGCCACGTAAGCTTGCCCGCACGAAAATACTGAGGATCCAATGTCAATCAGGGCGCTATTTAAATGATTCCTTGGCATTTGTGTATAGTTTATGGAATATGCTACACAAATGGGGTATCGTTTCCTGTGTACAAAGCTCTGTTAATAATTTCAAATTTTGATTTTACGGTAGCCAGCTCATGTTTTAAACAATTATTAAATTTTATTACCACTCTGTTTGCCTTCTTATTTTCAGAATCCCACTTTACTTTATTATAGTTCCTACAGTATTACGTTTCAATATTACTCTCGCTCCTTCATTAATTATTATGATCTCTTCAAACCCGGCTACCATAGAAGAGTCTTCCTCGTTATTTTGTAATGCTTCGCGAGCTCTTTTAGAAATATATCTTGGACAGTCTATACTATCTGTTGCAACAAGTTTTATTTCGCCGCCCTCGGTAGCGTAGGGGCTAGAGTGCTAGCTCCACTTGCCGAAGGCCGCCGAATCGAATCCGGCCACGGGCATGGATGTTTAAGTGTTATGTGTCTGTGTGAATGTCCTGTCCGTCCTGTGGCGCCCATACATTGGAAAAATACAATATATATTCTTGATGACAACTTATACCCTGAAAGCTACAAAAATTACATTGAGCTGGCTGTATGGCCTTCGTTGCCAAATGACATTTAAAAAAAAAAAAAAAAAAAAATAACAATACTAAAAAAAAAAGTTTTATTTCTGCACGTGGAATTACTTTTAACATAGCGTCATTTAACTGCTGACACATGTGTCTCGTCGGCAGTAAACAAACTGTATCGTCTGGGAGTTTAGAAAGACATTCTCCTATTTCAGTTAACCTCTTATCATTTGAATCAGTTTGTAGAGTAATCAATCTTTTATTCAATACGTCACGGTCTTGTTGCGTTTTAACGTCTACCCTTATTCTGAGCAACATTTCAACGAATGTCGAATTTACCTGTCGCATGTTTTGCGTAAGTTCTTCGTACCTGAAAAGTTCTGTCCATAGGTTAGGAAAAGTAAATGATCCGAGAAATTTGATAACCTGTGTAAATACAAATGCGCAGCATTATCAAGCTTAAAATAATATACAAAAGCCCAAGATTTCTTTCGGTTTTGACAGGTCAAAAAATAAATCTATACTAATATTATAAATGCGAAAGTGTTTTTTTTTTTTTTTTTTTTTTTTTAACAACGTGGTCTTTAGAGACGGGAAAGGATGGGGGCAAGGAATGGGAAGGAATTCGGCCATGGCCTTTTGAAGGAAGCATCCCGGCATTCACCTGGAGTGATTTGGGGAAACCATGGAAAACCCAAATCTGGATGCCCGGACGGGGATTCGAACCGCCGTCCTCCCGAATGCGAGGCCAGAACGCTATCCGTTACACCACCACGCTCGGTAAATGCGAAAGTAACTTTGTCTATCTGTCTCTTTGTCTGTTTGTTACATTTCTTGGGCTATACTACTAACCCTATCGTGATGAAATTTGACAAGAGATGCTATTTATCATTAGGATGGACAAAGCGTACTTTTTTCTGTATAGATAATACTTGTTACATATTTTTGAAATATTACTGATCAGCAATAGACAGAAGAATAGGTTGTTTACGTCTCTGTAGTACATTGCCGCATATCTGTCTTGTAGCTCAGTGGTTAACGCGCTTGCTTACTGATGTCTGGACCGTGGTCTTCGGTTCAAATCTCGGTGGATGCAAAGATTTTAAAGAGTTGTTTTTGATCGTATGAGCCACGCCTGGATGCTTGGTTGTTCGGATTCCATGTTAAACTGTAGAGATCTCAAATTTATGGGTGCAATGCTGTACATGTATACTTATTTACGCTATATTGATCAGTGGTCAGTGCTAATATCATAAATGTGGAAGTAGATCTCTGTCTTTTTGTTACGTTTTGACGACTAAATGGCTATATCGATAATGATTGAATTTGACAAGGAAGTACTTTGTATCTGTAGCAAGGACACAGAACATTATTATTATTATTTTCTGTATTAACAACAGTTGTAGTCAAGAAATCTTGATAACTTATCGAATGGTGACATACAGACGGATGCGTATGTTAGTCTGTAACGTTACGTCGGTTGCTCAAGCTGTGCTTCTCGCGTGTGTGATTTGTTAGTAAATTTCGTTTAGAGAAAAAAACGTATTATTTAGTATCGAGGTCGATTTGCTCTGCACTGTACTATTATTTTTTGTTTGCCTAAAAGTTTCTGGGACCAGTTTATTTTGTCTTATTTTTTGATATGCCTTGCGGGCCTAAACCTGGCCCAAAGTGTAGCTCTAGCAGAACACGAGCAGCTTAAGTTATTAGAACCCAAGAATATGATGCTCATGCTAAAGAAATAAGAAAAGATCAAGCTGAAATAAAGCCGCCCTTAGTTAAAACCCCAACCACACACACACACTCACACACACACATACACACACATCCCCGCACCTTCTTTTGTTTTTCTGTTTTTAAATATGTTGGAAATTGATTCCCTTCATTAGACAGGTTCGACGATTTGAGCATATAGCTTCATCGAGAACAAAGCAATTAACCTGCAAATATGTACTGGAACGTTTCACGTTTGGGTTGCCATTCAATAAATAGAGGGAAAATTAGCAATGTTATTACCAACAATGCCCCACTCTCTGCAAACAATTAATGTGCGTCGTAGCCGAGCAATGAACATTGCAGTTGGTTTAACTACTACCTCAAATAAATAACAAATAACTTAAAAAATAATCATAGGCACAAAGTAAAAATTAAGGCTTTGGTTAAACTTGCTTGCCTCTATATAGTATGGAAATATCAGGTTAGTAGCTTCATCAGGAGCAAAGTAATCAAGCCGCAAATATGTGCCAGAATTTTTCATGTTTGCGGCTGTAATTCAATAAATACGGGGCAAAACTCCAAAATCAGATTTTTATTATGATTTAGGGATGAAACCATATATGTGTACCAAATTACTTGTTTCTAGCATTGCTGGAAGTACAGTGGAATTTTGATGTCGGGGGTGTTTGCCGAAATAAAACTTTGAATTTCAATAACTTCCAAAGTAAGAGAAGGAAACAAGTAAAATTTAACACATTAGTTAAACAAAGTAAGCTCACTTCACAGTGAAAATCTGAGGTTTATAAAGTAATTAGGGTAGAAAGCGATTTCACGTTAGGGGTAGGTAAAGGGGTAGGTATATGGGAATTTACGAGTTTCAGACTTTTCTCGTATTATGTGGGTAAAGTTTTATCTGTGTACCAAATTTCAGCTTTCTACGGCTACGGGAAGTGTCTTAGAATTTTGATGATCATCAGTCAGTCAGTCAGTGAGTGAGTGAGTGAGTGTCAAAATCTCCGAAGTTTGTATCCGAATTACATACGAACTAAGAAGAGTAACAAAATAAAATTTAGTACATTTTCTAAGATTGCTGATGTCTATGTATAACAGAAATTTGAGATATGCAGCATAAATACGATCGCTTCGAGAAAAGGGTAGGCAGTGCCGCCGTTGACTCGACTTGGCGGGTGCACTGCCGTGCACCCAAATCTAACAGTTGGCACCGTATCGTCACCACATATTCCGTCTTTCTTATAATGTATACTATTTCTGTCCATGCATTTTCTACTGAGTTCATGTCAAAGTTTTTGATTGGCTAATCAGTTCCCTGCGTCTTTGACTGCTCGAGCAACCATCTCAAATAGGCGTGTAAGGTGGACGAAATACTTATCCTGCTGGGACATGATAGGACCACGAAATTCACAGCCTTTGAATGGCAACATCATGTTATACAGAAAAGACACACAATTTTCAAAAATAAACAGGCCACAGATGACGATCCCGCAATCCACAACCTTTAGAAATGACAATATTTGACCTCATCACGGAATTATTCACGTCGCCTCGTAGACGAATATTCTACTGCAATCAATAATCCTTAATGTATCCTTAAATTGCAGTGCTCTATAAAAAAGGAAGCTGCTGCCAGTCCGATCCTGGTCAGATGTTGATTTTGCGTGGTGTGCTTGTGTGGGACTGTTCAATGACATTCCTTCCCTTTTGATAACCAAATATACGGCATACCATGGTTTATTTGATAATCCTCGTGATTCTAGCAATGAAACCGTTTGAATATTGCTCTTCATGCAAGTAATAATTGCCGCCTTCTCATATCACTCAAATTGCCAGATGTGAATGGTTTAGCTATTGACACCGAAGCAGACTAAAGTTTGAATACAAGTCGCACATTCGATGAGGAAGTTTTCTTACAGGAGAGAGAGTGTCATTCACTGCCATTATTCTTGGCAGTCTATTATGGAGTTCTTGTCTTTCGATATTTTCTCCTTATTCAATCGATGGGACATTGCGTCACTTTAGGCTTGTCGTTTTGGTTGGCGTGTTTTGTTTAAATTTGGTTTTGGTTTTTTTTTAAATAATTATTTTTGATGTTGCATAAGCAATGCTAGTGGTCTTCTGTGTAGGCCGGTGGGAACTTCGTACCGACCGAGCACTCTAACCAACGGGTTGGAGCTCGTCTCAGCTTTCCGGTAAAACGCCGTGGCCGGCGCTCGGAAGTGGTCTTTGATGGTTGGAATGCCTGCCGCCACGTGCAACGCCGCAGTTTGGAAGCGTGATGGCAGGTATAGGGCGCACTTCAGCGATCTGTTTTGTATAACCTGTAGCTGGTTAACGTTTTTATCCGCCGCATACCCCCATACTGGGCAGGCATACTCGAGGAGTGGCCTGACCAGTGTGAGGTAAATCTTCACGCCCAGAGCAGGTGGTAGCGCACTGGTCCTCTTCAGCAGGGTGTAAAGATCATGTAGTCTTCCGCTGGCCCTCCTGCGTACATCATTTATATGTGGTTGCCAATTGAGCTTGGAGTCGAGTGTGACCCCAAGGTATTTTAAGGTCGTCTTCCAAGGGATGTCTTGTAGCCTTCTGGTGGCGAAGGCTCTGCTCCGGCTGCTGCTGATGTAAGCCGTGTCATCGGCGTAGGTGGCCATCTGCACCCGGTCCGCCGTGGGAACGTCGGCCGTGTATAGAGAGTAAAGTATTGGTCCCAGTATGGACCCCTGAGGGACTCCTGTCAGTATGCGCCTTCGCGTTGACGTTTTCCCGTCGACTCTGACATGAAAGGTTCTTCCAAGCAGGTATGAACGGATCAGCTTCACAATCGGCCCTGGGAAGCCTTGTTGGTACATCGTTAGTAATAGACCTGTGTGCCACACCGAGTCGAATGCACGCGCTATGTCAAGTGACACCATGGCACAGTATTCCTTATGGAGGAAAGTGCGGGTCACACACTCCACAATCCGTAACACCTGTTGTGTCGAACTGATGATTGGGTAAGATGTTATTGGCCTCGATGTAGGTGTTACGCCTTTTCAGTAGCAGCCACTCTAAGATTTTGCTTACGAAAGGCAAGAGGCTGAATGGCCGGTAGTGTTGAGGAAAGATGGGATCTTTGCCGCTCATGTGAACCGCCACAACTTCGGCGTGTTTCCTGCGACGTGGATATCTCTTCATCTGCAGGATTCGGTTGAATACGCTCGCCAGGTACACCGAGGCCTCAGGCGGCAGGTTCTTCAAGCACTGATTCTCAATTCCATCGTGGCGGGTGCTTTGCCCGGCAGCAGCCTCGCCAAGCAACCGGCCACCTCCGCCGGGGAGATCGGTTCTATCTCCTCGTCGCCATCGTCAGCGTCAAGATATACTCGTAGTTGGTGACGAGCAGCGTGCAGTTCTCGGTCATTTAAATTTACTTCAGATGGACGGAAGTTCCGTTCAAAGCTGTCAGCCAGGGCATTCGCCTTGGCCGCTGGCTTGTAGACGAGCCCGTTCACGCCGTGCAGTGGCGGGATGCGCTGTCTTCTCTTTATGAATTTGTGGGTCTGCGCCCACATGGTTTCATAGTCTGGCTTGAGAGAGGATACGCGGGCATCCCACTACCGGTTCCGGTGCTCAACCAGTGCCGCTTTCAGCTCCTTATGTAGCCTGTTAAGGAGTCTCTTGGCCACGGGATTCATGGTAATCTTCCACTCCTTGGCTACCCGGTTCTTGTGCCGGATAGCCGCAATTAGGTGTGGTGGCAGCTGTTGCGTAGCGACTGGTCTTCTGTTGCGCAGAGGGTTGGTCGCAGAAGTGACGTCCTTGACTGTTTCTTCGAAGGCGCGCAGTGCCGTATCCACGTCTTCTACTCTATGGTTGGCAAGAGCGGTAGAGACGAGCTGTCGGTAACTTGCCCAATCAGTGTTGTTGTTGTTGTTGTTGGTGCTGAAGGGCGCGTCGACTACGGGGTCATTAGCGTCCCCCCAATCAGTGTTGCGGAGGTCTGGGTGGTTCTCTTCTGTCTCCTGCCACGGTCCGACATCCACTGCGACTATCACTGGCGAATGGTCGGACGACATCCGGTTGATAGTGGTCGCGTCTATGAACCCAGTGAAACCTTTAGTGACCGCTACGTCTATTACATCTGGCCGATAACAGCTGGCTGGGAAGTGTGTAAGCTCTTCTGGGCCACACACACACAAATTGTGCCTGAGGGCCAGACGTCTCAGTAAGTTTCCAGCTGGGTTTTTAATTCGGCTGTTCCAATCGGGGTGCTTAGCATTAAAGTCTCCCTCCCCCCCGATCAGAACCTTGCCCCTGATTGTCGCCAGCGCGGTGAGGTCAGCATCCACTATCCGCCTGGTGGGGGGCCGCTAGACTGCCACGACCGCGAGTTTTCCGGTAACGGTGGCCACCTCCACTCCGACGGCTTCAATTTGCTGCATTGGCGGTAAAATAATATGTTATATGAAGTTGTGTCTGTTACTTTCAACAAATGACTGTCAGTGTTATTGTAGGTGTTCGTAATTCGGAAAATGATATATTTCGAGTACGGATGGAAGTATTCACAAATCTTGTTAGAGCTAACTCTACTGAACAAGTGATCTTCACTTCCTCAGAGCCACTGGTAAATAAACACTTCCTCGAAACGTTTGTCAGATCGGTTACTTCCTTCTTGCGTCTGACCTGTAATTTCCTTGGGCCAGCAGGAAGATTTAGTCTTGCAAAATAACCATGCATAGTGTTAAAGAGATTAAATCCTATACACTCAACTGAAATTAAATACCTCTCTCTGTGTACTAAAGAACTTCACTGCAGTCCAATTTACAAATTTTTTATCCTGATACATTTTTAGATCTCAGTCATGTTACTAGCCGGTACCAAAGAAAGAATATTTTTTGTGAGATGAGGTGGACCTGTGATATATTTTTGAATGCTGCCAATTGCCTTTTGATTCAATAAAATTTTCTTAAAACTTTTAATGGCATTCCTCCTGATAGCCATTCATCAAGCTAAGGCGTTTTGTGTGATTATTCTGTGCACTGATGTATTTCCTAATGCTTTTTGCTCATAAAATTGAACGATGACACAAGACATACAACAACACTTACTTTAACGACCCATGCCCCTGATCAAAATTTCACCAGTAACCGAGTTTCCTGGTAACGCTCAACCATCCCATGCGGAAGGACAGGGGTTCAAATCTTCGTGCATCCATCCATTTCGATCTTGCATGATTAACCGAAGTCACTCCAAGAGAGCCGGGATGAATCCGTGAAATGGCCATGGCTGAATTCCTTCCCGAAACACGCCCAAGGCCTTTTTCGCCTCTAATAATTTCGACAACAACCAGCCCTAAAACAACACCGAACTAGAGACTCCCCACATCCGGAAATAGCACTCCAGTCCCCTCGCTACCATGGTCGGCCGTTGAATAAGGTAAATCCAACAAGGAAAAGGTCCAAAACACACCACAGAGATGTAATTATTTTTATTTGAGAAATTATATTTTGCTTCTAGCTTTACATCTCATCGATTCATTAGAGGCAGGAAAGGACTGGAGCTAAGTAAAAGTGAGGAATTCGGCAAAAGCCTTTTGAAGGAACTATCACGGCATTCGGCTGGAGTGATTTGGGGAAACCAGGGAAAACCGTTATGTGGAAGGCCAGATGGGGAATCGAACCCGCGACCTACCGAAAGCCGGATTAGAGTGTTACCACATACCAATCACATTATGTTTTTTTTTAAATTGCTTTTTTAAGTTTTATTCATTTCTTCGACGCCAGTGTGATATGAATCCTGTTAGTATTGAAAACTAGGACCGACTACAAATTTCAGCCACGGCTTTTTGAAGAAACTTTTCCGGAATTCAGCTGGAGAGATTTAAGAAAACCATGGAATACTGAAATTGGATGTCCGTTGGGGTTTGAATTCGCATCCTCCCGAATGCCGGCAGCAGTGTTACCTATAACCCATAAGACTTGCAAGGCAGGAAGTAATGCTTGATAGAAAATTTTATAGAAGTATCACTGTTAATTACAAACAAAGAGAGATATGAAAGTTCTCCTAGTTCCATTTTCCAGATTTAAAATGTGGAACCGCTAATTCACATTGCAAACGGATTTTTTAAAATTTATTTACTGTTATTAATTATTATTATTACAATTAAAATTGTTGCTACTGCGATCAATTTAAACTTACCTTCTGAATATAATATGGTGAAAAAAAATTAATGTGTTAATATTCTGAACCATTTAATATTCTGGAAATATAAATGAATGTAATTTTTCTCGGCGTTGTTTATTTATAAACGTTTCTCGGGAAACAAACCGAGTAATATTGTTATAAATTCTGGAAATAGTTTATCTAAATTTCGTGACTCAGTTTATCATTAGAGTTCTTTCGTAAATGCTTTTCCTACTTACCCTTAACCTTTGTGTGTATTTGTCACTCACAGTTATATAACGCTGCAGAGCTAGCAAGTGTAACTAAGTCCATTAAAACTCTCTTACTCGTTTTCCATGTGTAATTTAATGAATTTTTCGGTATTCGTCATATAATTGCGTTTGCTAGCGAATTGTAAACTGCTTATTCGAGGGGGAAAAAATACAAATTGATTATCAATATTACGAAAAAAGTGTCATAATTTCTCTATAATCAATTGATTTGGTTATTTCAATAATTATTATGACTAAAATGGTGATATTCGTTGTTATTTTAAATGTAGAACTTCGAACTTTGCCTCTGAGCGTCTGCGACTTTCTTACTGCGTGGGCTCATTTTTTTAGTCTTGTGTTAAATGCTGGATTTGAGTGGTCTATTTTATCATTAATGTAGTGTACCACCTACCAGTTATGCTGTCCCATGCGGTATTCGTGTCTAGAACCAAGCACAATCGAAAGGCGAATTCTGTTCCCGATTGTAACTTCTTATGGACAGATTTGTCTAATTTCTTTACAAAATCTTCGTAATTCTCTGAGTAAGGTTTTTAGAGAAAGGAAAATTGGAAACGTTGCGCGCAAAAGTGGAAAATTTAAGAAAAACGGAAAATTATTTTTTTCTATGGACCAATATTGGTGAATTTTTTAAGAATGTTCATAATAATCGGAATAAGGTATTCAGATAAAGAAAAAATGGAAAAGTTACCAGGAACATTGGAAAATTGAGGAGAAATTAGATGTACATTTTTTAAAGTGCGATTTTCCTAACTTTCTAAATATTCGTAATAATTCGAGTAAGGTGTTCAGAGAAAGAAAATTTGGAAACTTTGCCCGGAAAATTTGGAAAATTCTGGAAAACTTACCATTTTATGGATCGCTTAGGCTAATTTTAAAAATGTTCGTAATAATCCGAATAAGGTTTTCAGAGAAAGAAAAATTGGAAATGTTGCTTTGAAAATTGGAAGATTATGAAAAACTGAAAGAGATTTTTTTATAGACTAGTTTGACTATTTTTAAAAAAAAGTAAGTTCATAATAGTCTGAATAAAATATTAGATGAAGACAAATTGGAAAAGTTGGCCGGAAAGTTTAAAAATTCGGGAATGACTGAAAATACCTTTTTCTATGGACCGATTTGGATAATATTTTTGACTGTTCGTAGCAGTTATAATAAGGTTTTAGAAAAAGAAAAATTGAAAAAATTGCCTGGAAAATTCAGGAATAACTGGACGTATTTTTTTTTTTTTTTTGTATGAACGATTTTGTTATATTTTGAACATGCTGATTACAGTACAAATAAGATTCTGAAAGAAAAAAGTGGGAAAGTTGCCTGGGAAATTTGGGACATTCGAGAAAACTGAAAATATTGTTTTGTATGGACCTATTTGACTAGCTTTTTTAAATGATAGTAATGCTTCGGATAAGGCTTTTAGAATAGGAAAAACTGTAAAAGTTTTTATTTTCTATTGGCCATTTTAAAAAAATGTTTATAACAGTCTGATAAGATTTTTTTGGAAAGAAAAATCGATAAAGTTACCCGGAAACTTGAAAATTTGTAAAAAAAAATTGAAAATAATTTTTTATATTGGATTTTTGTACGAACTAAAGACCATAAGTACGATATTTATGCGTTTTTTTTTTTTTGGTTCCTTTTGATCCTGGTATGGAAATAATTCAATTAATTGTTTTTCATCAAAGAAAAAAAAAAAACTTTTAAAACGAATTCCACCCTAAATTAAAGTGGAATTACCATTGCTTTTATTTTTTTGTTGTTCCGTGATCTGTCCTACAAATTTAGTTATTTTATTTCTATTCCTTTGGTATTAATTGAGGACATGTGCTTGATGATATCAAACGAAGTATTATCTCAACTTGTCATGAGAGCGCCCAATCGTTCGATGCACGGCGCATTTAATCAAGAGCTGAACCGCGATAAACAATATCAGTGTGATGTATTGACAGAATCAGTTCGAAAGAATGTTAAACTGTTCAATCAGCAACAAAAATATGTTCATTAAAGATGTGAACGAATGAACCAGAGGGAATGCAGAATGAAATTTGATTTGCACTTGCTTCGTCAGGAATTGCAGCTAAATTGTTTGAAGGCAATCAAAAAGCTATTTCAGCATTCAAGTTGCCGTTGAACATACAAATCAATGAAAGTCCAACTTGCAGCCTTTTAAACAACTGTGCATTGCCAAAGTTCTGTAGCACTGCAAATTGATAGTTTGCGATTAAGGTACAATGGCACATAAAAAGTCTATGGAGGCATTAGACTGAACGATGCAAGATCTACGAAACAACCAAAACCAGTTACTTGGCGCGATGATCGAAATATAGTTAAAACACCTTGAGATAATAAATCATTTGGTTAAAATGAAATTCTGACTTAATTTAATCGTGACTTAAATTTTGTAATAAAACTGATGGTTTCAAGTTGTAATGAATTTTAAGTACAGTGTTATTAGGCACCGAGTGTTCGTACAGTATGTGTGAAATGGTGGTGCGGCGTGTCAAACAGACAGTACTATGTGACTCAACAAAACGTCGAGATTTAGACGTCCGGTGGGTAACTAAACTTTCTACCTGACTTGGACATTCAATAGATTTATTGCCTATCATAAATAACTAAGGCACGCTTTCCATTTGGGCGCGTTTCGAAAAAGACCCGCCAGATGCCGTTAGCTAGTGACGACCACCGAAAGTAGTCCTTAGCGCCGTTTCTGAGTAAAAAGGCGCACTCGAAGAGTGGTGGGGGACGATCCAGCCAACAATTTATTAACGTTTTGGTGTTTTTTGTTTATCAGTTGAGCCTACCAGGAGCGGTCATATTGGCGGGCAGCGCTGTGATCCGCCGAGGGTCATACGCCACATCGCACTGCGAGGCGTACAGAGTTTTTCTCGGAGCATAGGAACGAATGAGGGACACTCTAATTCTGATTCTCACCTGATACGCCAGCAAGTAATCTGCACTGCCACCGCACTACTCCGTTTGGGTGGCGCAAGAAGCGGTTAGCATCTCGACAGGCCATGCTGCCGGCTGGGGACAACAAGAGATCCCTGTAGCGCTATTCTGGCTATACATGCGTGGGTAATGACCTCACTAGCGCTGAAACGCTAAACCTTCGTTCACCACGGAAGCTTATGCAATCTGTTTTACCCTGTAAACGACCCTGAGAAATTGCTCTACTGTTTTAAAATAAAAGACATTCTACAATGTGAAATTCTTCATACAGTAATAAAATAAATCTCATGTTTGTGTAAATTTCGCCATGCTCAAGTTTTAATCAATTTTACACACATTTTTCATCGATCCTGTTAAGTCAAGTAATATGTCATGTGACAAGCTTAAGATTCATAATCCTTAATAATATTCAAACTTGATTTTTTTAAATTATTGTCAGAATAGTATGATCGAGAACATACATTCCTTAAAAGTGGACACCACAGAGTCAGTCACATTCCAGTCACATTCCAGGCACATCATAAATTTCCCGGGTATCAAGGGTGTACTACCAATAGAATTCATCTCGCATGTAAAATTTCCCATTCGTGTACATCTGAACGTAGCTACTCCTCCTTAAATTGAATAATCAGAGACACAGAGGTTAATAAATATAATGACCACTTAGAGATATGTATTTTTCTCATTTTTACTTTGTTTACAAATTTTAAACAGCTTTTTTACAAATTCATAAAACGATCACAAACAATTTTACGTCTGTCGGGTCAAGTATAATAATATAAAAATGATCGGTGGGGTGTGATATTATCATAATGTGTATATAATATATGGTAGGCTCAAAGACCGAAAACGCTCAGTGAGTGAAAGAAATGACTACAACGTGTTGTGGTTTCTTTAAAACTGCCACAACACGTTATTCGTGTAATACTCGCTTTTCGTTTTAATTGCATGTATAAACACCTGTGCCAACGACATTATTTGTAAAGGAACGCATGAATTTTATTTTCCCTTAGTCTGAGTAAGAATATTTTGTTAACAATATACACCGTAGTGGTGTCCGAGAGGATCTTCAATTGACACAGATGAAAGGAGAATGATATCACATAAGAATAATTCTCTGATAATCTGGGTCGACCCGCAAGCCACACTCGGCGATGGAGAGATAGTGTGAGCTCGGCCGTAAAGAAGATATACAAAAACGTTTGGAGCTCAAGAGAAGCTACTTATTTATTGAATTGGAGAAAGGTACCAAAGCTACAGACCAGTTTCCTTCATCGTTCTATGGGCGAACTTGACGAGTTCAGTGATAAATTAGAGACTTTTAAGAAAATGAAGAAAAAATTACAACAGGAACTATTTATTTTTTATTGAGTACCCCTACCGGAAACAAGCAAACAAAGCTAAGAGTTATCACACATGGCAACCATTGAAAGGACTCATAAATGGATCAGGGAATGGTAAATTATCTTGCAACCTAGGGAATTTACCTTCTGATAGAAATTCAGAAGGGTTCAAACGAACGAGTTTTAGTTGATATATGGTCTGTGAAAAGGGTGCCGTGAGCTCACACAAAAGAACTGTAAGTCATCCGACCACGCGTCCTTCTATTGTTCTGTCAATCATCCTACCACGCCCCCTTCCCTCCCCTTCACTAACCTCAGTTTCACCTCTCTTTGGGTGCACTCATGCGTTACTAATTAGATACATTGTTGCCAATTTGTGCACACATTGGTCACTAATTAGATATATTGTAACTGATTCCCTCCCACGCCTCCCCCTTCTATTGTTTGGGTGCACTCATGCGTCACTAATTAGATACTTTGTAACAAAATTGTGCAGTCATGTATCACTAATTAGGTTAGTGTGCACTCATGCATCACTAATTACATTCATTGTAATCAATTGGTGCACTCAAGCCGCACTAAGTAGGCCACTTAACCCAACCGTCACCTTCCTACTGTTCTATTGTTCTCCTCCCCTACGACTACTCTTTTGTCAGGCCAGTTGAGCGACCACCTGCTCTCCCTAACCCCAGTTTCACCTGCCTTCCCCACCTAACCAGGTGTGACGCACTAGCTGGCCTCTGGGATCTATTGTTCTATTGTTCTCCTCCCCTACTATTGCTCTTTTGTCAGGCCACTTGAGCGACCACCTGCTCTCCTTAACCCCAGTTTCACCTGTTAATACTGGTAGCTACTAAAAAATATTTGCCTCCAGGCAGCCATTGTATCGTTCCCCTAACCCATTGTCTGAGTCCCTTCTCTCATCAAAAGACGAATTTTGTTTAACGTGAAATAAAACACACTATTTCTACTCAACCGTACATCATGCAGAAATTTTAAAATTATTCCATTAATTCTGAAAATATGATCTTTCCAGATATGCAGTCATATACAGCAAAAAACTGTTAATACTGGTAGCTACTAAAAAATATTCGTCTCCAGTCAGGCTTTGAATCGCCCCCCTAACCCCTTGTCTGAGGCTCTTCCCAGTGCGAAAGAAGATCAATTGTCATTCCCGCACCCGGTATTCCCCGAATAGTGTAATGCTTGATCACTTGTTAAGATGTTGGAATGTGCGTAGTTGATTGCAGACATGCATCTTTAGACTTTATGAATAATTTTTAAACAGGACAAAAAATCCTGGCTTCTGTTTACTTTCAAATAAAATGTAATTTCGTGCGGCATGTATGGTCTTATGTCTTTTATTCGTAACAACGAATTATTGTAAAAATTCCTACAAGAGAAAATGCGAGATTTCAAAAGGCTAAAGAAGTGCTTGTCGAGGAAATTCAGTAAACGGGGTTCGATACCCAGCACAGTCTTGCAGTCAAGTTTCCTAACGTTTTGCAGAAATCACTCGAGGTGAATGGTGGCATGAATTGTTCACGTTTCAGAGTTAATTCGTGTATGTCGGTCTAAATATCGAGGCTGGTTGTTGAGACGACAGGATTATCACAATATCGGCAAAGTCAGATCTGAACAAGGGAAGATAGAGTAATATCTCCATAGCTCCCCCATTTACATGCAACGAAACTTACCACCAGGTTGTTTTTTAATATCTCCGGGATGTCCAACAAATACGCGTCTGACGCGTGGTGCAGATTGGTTATTACCGCCGTCATTAAACTTTCACCAAACGAATGAAGCTCCATAGGTGGCAACACGACGTTAGACATTTCTAATTTAGTACTTACAAGAATGCATAAATATATCAACAGTATGAAATGTATATGAGTGTAAGAGGACCATAGAATACGGAGCTTGGTGGGTGAGCATTAACGTTCGGATCTAACGTTCACGAGGACATCCAGCACGTTCTTACTGTCTGGTTTTCTTTGTTTCCGAAAAAATCACTTAAGGCAAGTGCATGAATCATTTTATATACATTTATTTGGCATTTAACCTTTCCGTGATACATCCATACCAAGTAAAATTGTACTTTTCTAAACTTTTAGGTTTTTATTTCCGACAAATGATCAGATTAAGCGATATATAGTAACATTTTCAGAGGCCAAATAAATGTTTATGTTGATTGGTGACTGGATTCCCTCAAGAGAAAGTGTTTTCATGAAGTCTGTGATGTTCAGTATTTCAGCCGATGAACATGTGATTAACGTCACAAAGTTGTGATGTTTCCGACCATTATCTATCCCACATTTCCCTGCAGGTTTTCTTAAGGAAGTTCATGATATCTAGACCTGGTCACATTGTCTCTTCATCACCACTTCTCATAGAACTCTTTGTTAGGTAGCAGGCTTCTTCGTTTCCTGGCTGGACCGCATTTTCTTTTATCCATTTAAATATAACTTTTTAGTTTTGGTTGCTGATTTCACTGCAGATCTGTATGATATTCATTATCAAAGTGCATTATATTCGTCCTCATTTCAGAGGTACTTTTTATATGCCTGGTGGGTATGTTTTTAACATTCGGGACTGTCATATGGGAGATGGAGAGTTCGATTCCTGGTCCGGCTGTTGATTTAGTATATGTTGTAGCAGTACTTTAGACACACAAACAGCCGTTTATCGCCAAGAGTCACTGCGAACACTCCGACAGAGAAAAACACGTTTCGTGGTGTTTGTACTGGTAGCACGTGATGAGTTTTTATTCGCAAACAGTTGAGATAATTTTCTCGAATAATTGCTCAAATTCAAAAGTAACAAAGTTCCAATTTTCCACGCGCTCTCAACATTCATGCATTCGCCTGGAGTGATTTGAGGAAACCATGGAAAACCGAAATTTGTTTGTTAATAAAACAAGGGGCAAAAACAAAAACTTTTTTCCGCATCGTCTAATTTCCCTCTTCCATGCTGCATCATCATAAATTGCAATGTTCCATACATACAACTTGCAAATATTGGTGTGTTTACTAAGCCACTGGTGGATCGCATAACTCACTTGCACAGCTTGTCTGCAATCGGTTTGATATTACCAAATATATAATGTTTGAATACCTCGGTAGTTGTAAATTGTACAAATTAAGCTACGAAAGTGACGTTGTGTACGTTCTATCTTCTATCTGAATATAAATGATGTATTTTGCAGAGGATTTATTTCCGCATATCATTGTTTTTGCTGTGATGTCGGGGTTGTTCTTGTGTTTCTCTATGTGACTGAATTACATCTGGTGCGTAGGGGAGATGGAGACTGAATGTGATTCGGTGTGATATGTGGAGCGAGCATATCAACATCGGTTCTGCTGATTTTCACGATTCCCTTGGATTGAGCAGTTTCGTAATGTTTGCTTTCCCCTACAAAGATTTTGTCTATGAGACACTTATATAAAATTCTTTAACTCTATGAATCCGTACAGTTTCAAAGAGTATAGCAGGTTTATAATGCGCTTTAAATAGTCGTATAAAACGGAGTAGAGAAGTCCGGGCTGATATTTACGTATATGGAATTTCGGATTTCATCGTTATACATGAAGTGTAATGAATGGTCGCTTGTTAAGATGTGGGAATGTGTATTACTGATTACAGCCATGCATTTTTTGACTTTGGGATTAAATATTAAACAGGACAAAAAATCCTGGCTTCTCAGTACTTTCAAATAAAATGTAATGTCGTGAGGTATGTATGTCTGGTGTCAGAGTTCTCAGTCGTAACAGTCTTACCTGAGGACAGGACTGAACACGTTTTCCCCCACCACCACGGACTAGACCTGGTTACTGCCCAAACGGACTGCTAGTGCCAGTGTATAGAGATGGCCAACATGGTACTGTTGTTCTCGTCTGTGTATCAGCTCAACCCTGGTGATTCTAAGCGTTTGACGATAGGTTTATCTTCCAAGCATGAATTTGAGCCAGTAGTGGGAGACAGTAGCAAAGTGATACTAACGTATGAAGAATGGAGAGTGCTGACTGAAGTACTTGATGTAGTGTCAGATTTGTTCAACACAGGCAGCTCCCAGACAACATTCCACTTGGTGAGCACGCTGTCTCCTTCCGTACGAAAACTATAAGTATTTACCCAAATACTGATCCCACCAGCGGCGTCTTTTTCAGCGATTCGACTTGGAAGAACCTCATCGACGCGCAGCCTGCAGTGTCCAGCACCTTGTCCGTCAATAAGATGTGGGGATACATAGTTGCGGCTATTTCTATGAATATCATAAAAAACAATGTGAAAATGTACAAAATCAAGAAATCTGGTCATATATAACAAAAATTGGTAAAAAAATTTAAATTTCGTCCATGAATGAAGTCAATGGTTGACATAAAATTTACACTTGCGTGTATCACAATATCGTTCATATAATGTGCGTGGATTACAGAAATGCGTGCTATATGGACAAAAATAGAAGTTTCTGCTGTAATGACAGTCTCCAGATAAACTAAAACGTGGTAATTTTTCCAGTAATAAATATTTTCTGGTAAATAACGAAACTTGGTAGAGTTCTGCAGAGTCAACACACACTTCACGTAACCATCACGATAGACGGGTCAGCGGAAGTGCATGGGATGAAGCCTTCATATGTGTGCATGGGGTACCTCCACAAAAGATGTAAATTGTATGAATTACCTGTTTGCTCATGCTTTATTTTCATAACAATAACCTGCAGAGTCTAAACACGCATAACGTTACCATCATGATAGACACGTCAGAGGAAGTGCACAGGGTGATAACAATATGTAGAGCATTGTGTTTGTACCAAACGAGGTGAAACAACGTATATGCACACAGAAACTGACATTAACACAGTTACACGGAAGGCAGTCTGGGTTTAAAGACAATGGCTCTCTCTCTCTCTCTCTCTCTCTCTTTCACACACACACACACACACACACACACACCAGATTTTTGCAGTAATTGATATAGGCAGAAACATACGGACAATAGTCGGAGAAATAGACTCGTGTATCAAGCGTGTACAGGAGGAATGGTGATGTGAAATTTGTGAAAAAAATTGTACAGTTACAGCAAGTAACATGAAAATACTATAAATTCAAGAAATTTTATTAAAATCGGCAAAAGATCATGAAAACAGGTAAAACATCATCAAAATTATGTAATTTCATTATATGAAAGATGTCATCGGTTTACATGGTTAGAAGGTGTGCATCATACCATACGATGTGTATTGAATGCCTCCACCAAAACAGAAAACCGCACAGCATGATGCGGTGTATCATAATAATGAAACTCATTATGTTCACGGCCTTATAAGACATCGGACAACTCGAGTAGTACATCAGCTATATCTGTCGAAAGTCACACTAAAGTATTGAAGCTGAACTAAACGGATCATGCAGGAGATGATGACATCACAAGTTTCATTAAACAACACGACCCTCCACAAGGCCGAAACATAATTTACTCAATACCAGATGAGACCATAAATTGTGTTACATATAAGATAGTATGTACCACTTTCGATGAATTTTCATTTTTTAAAATGTGTGAAAATAGATAAAAATTCATGAATACTGGTCAAATATAGCAAAAATTGAGTTCAAAATTATGGCACTTTCCGCCATTAATGAATACGGTTGACAGCAATTGCATGTTCCTGTATCACAGTACCAGTCATATAATGTACATGCATTACCGCAGAGGATTACAGAAATGTATACCATTTGGGCTAAATGACGGAAATTCTTTCTTTCTGCTGTCATGACAATATTCAAATAAACCTGCAGAACTCCCACCTCACACATCACCTTACCATCATGAAGGTGTGTAAAGTATTATACCAATAGATGTTTGCATCATCCAGCCCAATATTATCGATCAAAGGTGTTGGCGGTATGTATACAAACGCCAAAATTACCATAGCAACTACAACCATCAGTAGGTAGGCAGAACTTATGTTAAAGTCAGGTTAATGCAGAATGTTAAAGTAGGTTAGAGTAAGATCAGGTTAGGTTACTTCAACTCACCTTAGGTGAACTGTGGGGTTGTAATACTGAGTTAGGTCACGACAACAAGTTATCGTATACTGTTCTCATGATGCCACTGATGCATGGAAATCCAAAAGGGCTTGCCTTGGTGGCTTGGGCCCCACAGTAAGCGGTTGATGGGTAGAGCAAATATTAACGCGTTGTATCCGGAAAACCGGCGCGCAAAAATTCGGTTTTCTTAGTCTGCAATCAACTACGCACATGCCTACATCTTAACAAGTGATCAAGCATTACACTATTCGGGGAGTACCGGAATACGGGAGTAACAATTGATCTTCTTTCGTTCAGATAAGGGCCTCAGATAATTGGGTTAGGGGGGCGATTCAAAGCCTGACTGGAGACGAATATTTTTTAGTAGCTACCAGTATTAACAGCTTTTTGCTGTATGTGATTGCATATCTCGAAAGATCATATTTTCAGAAGTAATGGGCCCTCTTTTAAAATTTCTGTACAATGTACAGTTGAGCATAAATTGTTCGTTTTATTTTACGTTAAATAAAATTCTGAGACTTGGTGCTGTTGATGGTTCAAGCCACGTTTAAAATCACTACCTAATTCATACCTTATGAAGGAATCATGATAGGAGTTTGGTTTAAATCGTATTTTATTCAGCGTTCAATATAGAGTTTTATACAAGTATATTTTATTTTTGTACTTAATTTCCGTCCGTATATTGAGTCGCATTACTACTTACAGGAAAGGAACCTGTCAAAAATTATTTTTTTTTCGTGTTGATGAAACGAAGCAGTTGTCGCATCATATACGGAGAGAAAGTGGTCGCTCAAGTGGCCACACGTGTTGCTGAAGGGAGAGCCTGTTCAGACATGTCGATGAAATGATTCAGCTGTCGCTTCATACATGGGGGGGGGGTGGTGAAGGCAGGTGACGGTTATGTAAGTGGCCAAATTAGTGACGCTTGAGTGCACCCATAGAGAGATAAAACATGGGTTAGGGAGAACAGGTGGTCGCTCAAGTGGCCTGACAAAAGAGCAATAGTAGGGAAGGGGAACAATATAACAATAGGCAGGGGACGGCTAGGATAAGTGGCCTACTTAGTGCACCAATTGGTTACAATGTATGGAATTAGTGACGCATGAGTACATACTAACCTAATTAGTGACACATGGTGACATGACTGCAAAAATTTTTTACAATGTATCTAATTAGTGACGCATGAGTGCACCCAAACAATAGAAGGGGGAGGCGTGGGAGGGAATCACTTACAATGTATCTAATTAGTGACTCATGAGTGCACAAATTGGTAACGATGTATCTAATTAGTGATGCATGAGTGTACCCAAAGAGAGGTGTAACTGAGGTTAATGAAGGGGTGGGAGGGGAGGGGAGGGGGCGTGGTCGGATGATTGACAGTTCTTTTGTGTGACTCACGACGCCCGTTTCATACTCCTCTGTGTAACCATATATTTCCTCTTTGTGTGCTTTTTAATTATATTAGAAGTAAATTTATTTTTGAAAGCAGATCAAAGCCGTAACATAAGTATTTAATCTTTTTTTCCATCGCATTGTTAAGAAGTTAGTGTGTGTGGAATAATTTAATTAGAGTCTGTATGCCCGAAATAAAAGTTAGATAATTAAAAATCTTCGTACACTATTGTTTTTTTTGTGATAAAAAATGTTATTTTGTTACTAGAATATTTTATAAAGTCACAACCTCATGGAATAATCACTGGAAATTTTTAGAGGACTTTTAATACACTTAATTTTTCAGGATTATTCATGTGAAATCTTACAACATCAGATGAGATTTAGAATGAAATTAAACAAGGGTTTATGTTTCCAAGATGGGCCCAGTTGCAATTTTTTTTTTTATTGATGACTACTCTGTATTTTTTATTTGGAAAGCAGCCCGTTGTTAATGTTGTTTCGTCGACAGTTTGTTATATTTTTTTTATGGTCTCATATTCTAAGAAAGTAAAAGCTTAGCGCATAGTTAAGTCGGAACAAACATTTTTGAATACAAAGAAGAGGGAGAAAAATATTTCTTACTTATTCACTTGAAATATTACCGTGCGTTCGGCATTTCTGAATTGTGTATAAAAGATAAGTGGTCAAAAATCCTCAGTGAGTTCTGAATAAAAGTCTGTCAAAAGTAATTTTTCTAAGTTGTTTATTTGTTAGTCTTGTACTTTTTTGAAATCATTTAAATTCCAGGTGGACTAAATTTGGAACAGGACCCTAGTGATCACCGGCGGTCATTGTAATATTATGTAATTGTTTTTTTTTTAATTTCTGCTGGCAGGTAGGTATATCGAAAGTTAACTACCATAATGACATTGAAGTTGGTAACAGTTAATGACTGGTGTGACTAGGGCTCTGACTGGCAAATTTAAAAACAAATAAAATAATAAATTTTTAACAAGAGGGAACCGGGTTCCAATGGGTCGATATTCCAGTCAACATCGGTCATCGAATAGGGATAAAGTGGCTTAGAAGATATCGTCTTTGTCTGGTGACAGTCTCGAAGGATTTTCCTCCTAAGCTGTCACTAACTAAAAAGTGGTCTGTAATGAAAAAATGACTTACTAAATTATGAAATATTGAATATTTACTCCAAATCAATGGCTTATACTGTACCACAGTCGAGTTACAACAAAATACTCAATGAAACAGGTTGGATAATTTCTCTGAGCGTTTCAAACGACTGATTATCATTTCACATTGTTTTGAAATGCGATGTCTGAGGTGCCAATTTTAGATATTTTAACTTTTTGTTGTTATCTCTGAATTCACTCCAGCTATGTTGCTTAACTGTAAATTTTGCTTTTAGTAATGGTATTTTAAAGGTGCGTGTGTGCTATCGCTGACTCTGAAATGCACGCGTATCTCAAAGCCACTGACAATTACATTTTTAACTGATGACCTGTTGGTAGCGCTTGTAGTGTGATGTTCAAAGCAGTAAAGATAAATGAAATTTATTTTGACCCCATTGACATTTCTTTAACAGTCACGGACAGTCAAGTTTGGAAGTTAAACAGATATTTTCATTTAGACGTGGTACGATTGATTAGAGATGTGAGTTAAGTAAAATGTTCCATTGACACGATTATAGAGGAACTTCAAGCTGTTAATTATCTAGTAAATTTCTCTGTCAATTGGAACTTGCTGGAATGTCACCGCAATAATGACTGAAATTTGAGTCACCAATACTGCTCCTCGGAATATCAACTCGCTAAAATTGTGCAACGGAATCAGACTTTATCTGAAAAACAAGACGAATATGATTGGGGCAACAATAATTAACGGCAAATGTAAAGTAAAAGATGTGCTGATTCCGCGCATTCCAATAATTCCCTTTGATATGCCCTTGACATTCAAACGACTACAGTTTCCAGCGCGTCTTGCTTTCGCGATGGCAACAAAGCTCAAGGGCAGACACTGCGCGTAGCCGAATTAAATTTAGAAAATCCATGTTATTCGCATGGTCAGCTATATGTTGCTTCTTCCAGAGTAACAACTCAAGAACTCTATATGTCTATACACCAAATCAGATGAACAAAAATATTTTTATCCACTAGCCCTATGCTAAATGTCAGAATTAGTTTAAATCTTTTTAAGTTAGTTGAATTATATAAAGAACGGAATAGTAAAAAATATTATTCAATCTCGTGAATTATTAATTAAAAAATGTATATAGTTAATCATCAATTTATACGAAACTATAATGGAATCTCATCAGTATGAGCCACTTTTAATTTTTCTACAATTTTCTACAAGGAATTACAAATTCTACTTTGCATACAAATCATCCCTTTTTAAAAATACAGAGGAAAATAAACATACACAGGCAGGACAACATCTGCCGCGATTTGATAGCGTTATATAGTTTTGCTGTTTTACATAGCAAACAACGAACGTCCGATGGCTTGTTACTTAGGCGATTGGCTACGATTCATTGTGGTCTGGCGGTAGTGTTGCCAATTTTTTTAAAAAAGTGTATTTGTTTTTGGAAGAGGTAGATAAAAAGTGTAAGAAAGGAAAAAAAAATAATTCAATATTTATTGCCTTAAATACATATATTTTACTGCTATATATATTTTTTTTGCTTTCATTCTAACGTGATATAACTGACATCCCATCATAAAATTAACTAATAATTAAATAAATGAATTAAAAGAAATACTGTTTCTCCCTTCACACCATTTTGCATTGATTATTTTCTTGAAAGGGTACAGGAGCAGGTACGAAACAATTATTTTTATATTTGATAAATTATCTCGTGTCTTTTCAAGTTGAAAAGTGTTGTGTAGCAGATCAGCAACGTCTTTCGTAACTCAGAGAAAGATGACTCCATAGTGTATGTTTTGTTTTGTCACAAGCACTAATACACTGATCAGCCAGAACGTTATGACCTCTAACCTAATAGCTGGTATGTCCGCCTTTGACACGTCTTGGCATTGAAGTAATGAGGCCTTGGTAGGTGGCTGAAGGGAGTTGGCACCACATCTACACACGCAAGTAATCTAATTCCCGTAAATTCCGGGGAGGGTTGCGATGAGCTCTGACGCCACGTTCAATCACATCCCAGATGTGTTCAGTCGGGTTCAGATTTGGCGAGTTGGAGGGCTACCACATCAATTGCATCTTGCCAATGTGTTCCTCGAACCACTCCATCACACTCCTGGCCTGGTGGCATGGCGCATTACCTTGTTGAAAAACGCCACTGCCGTTGGGAAACTTGGTCGTCATGAAGGGGTGTACGTGGTCTGCAACCATTGTACGATGCATATTGGCCATCATGGTGCCTTTCACGAGTTCCACTGGACACATGGATGCCCACGTGAATGTTCCCCAGAGCATAATTGAGCCGCCACCAGCTTGTCTCCGTCCCGCAGTACAGGTGTCAAGAAGCTATTACCCTCGAAAACGACGGATTCGCATCCTCCCATCGGATGAAGAATGTATCAGGATTCATCAAACATGTGACACTCTGCCACTGACGATGGTCACGTGCCCATTTCAGTCGTAGTTGAGTATGTCGTGGTGTAAACATTGGCACATGCAATTGTCGTCGGCCGCGAAGGCCCATCGTTAGGAGTGTTCGGTGTAGGGCCTACTGTGTGTTCAGACACACTTGCACTCTGCCCGGCATTGAAGTCTGATGTTAGGTTCGCTACAGTTCGCCGCCAGTCTGCTCGGCCTACGACGTCCGACATCTGTAATGAGGAGTGGCCGCCCAACTCCTCGGCGACTGGATGTGCTTTCACCTTGGTTTCGTCACTTATTGAAGACACTCACCTGAGCACTCCTCGAACACCCGACAAATCGTGCATTTTCCGAAATGCCAGTGCCGAGCCTCTGGGCCATCACAATCTGCCCTCGGTCAAACTCAGATAGATTACGCGCCTTAACCATTCTAAACACGGATAGCTCCATGCGTGTATCTGAGTTGCAGTATTCCTGGTTGGGTGATGATTCTATCGCCCGTACGGGTTTATATCGATAGTAGGTAGGTGGTCATAATGTTCTGGCAGATCAGTGTATTTCGTTGAAAATTAATAACGCACAAGAGCTTTATGTTCCATGAATTGTATGGTTTACCACAAATAAAGTATTTCCTCATACTGTATGTTTAGGATAAAGTATAACCACCAAAAATATTGTATGATACTTTAGTACAAAGTATGATTAGGAAGCTTGTGTCTCTGGCTAATGCGGCACTATTTCACATTAAATTACAATTACATGTTCACAATATTCTGAAAACGACTGAAAATGGATTTGTATATTGATTGACTTAGTTGTCCAATGATGGCTGGTGCAATAATAAAATTCACGGCACACATACTGAACTCTGCAAAGAATTTATTTTGAAAATACTTTCTTATTTAGTACTGTATTATGTTTTCATCTTTAATTTTTTGTAATTGTTTGAGTTTCTTCACTTTTTCTTGATTTTGGAGTTACTGTTGTATCACTTAGATTAGTATAACAAACAGAATCTGAATTACTTACCATTTTAAACAAAGTAAAAGAAAACTCCAACTTCAAAACAAAGAGAAACTGGAATTCTCAGCTTGTCAGTCACACGATTGACATTCATCCTTCCGTTCAGAAATAAAGGGGCGGACACGAGTGGACACGAATGCCACAATATGGATGGTCCGCCCTTGTTGCCTCGGCTTCTCCGTTCTACTACAAGACGATGCAAGGTCGACATCTAGACGCAATATATGGTCCTTCTGTATCGACTCATCAATCACCGTCCTTCTACAACATGGTAATCTGACACCGAATTACAATGTCCACTGCAGGTACACATAATCAAGAAGAAATATGTCCCAGATCTCTCTGATTGGCTATCGTCATCAGATAGTCTCATTGTTCTTACTTTACTAATATTTATGACCAGTTGAAGGAAAGCTAAACTGTTTCTCCATTTTAAATGTTTTGTGAAATTGATTGTTTACAATTTTATTACTATCTGAGCCCAATACTTCCATTTTATAGGTCTGATGCATATTTTTGTAAATTATTATTTATTATCTAATGAATTTGCTAACATAACATGCGCCCGACTAAAAATCATAACTATTAGTTATTTGGTTGAATCATTTAACAATTGTACCAACACCTGGAACGTTACAAGCTGTAACAGGATGATGAAAATTGGTCATTCCGTACATTCTTATACTCACCATATAAAAAGAATAATGAAGGGCGTGACTTTGGGAATATCTCGCCAGCCAGCATACACTGGACCACCCAAAATGAGGTAGTCGACAGGATGTCGCGGCAGCCAGGCGACGACGGGACAATGGATAGCTTCCCCTTGTGTTGGTATAACGGGTCCACCCAGGTAGAAGACCCCCAGTTTAAGAAATTTCTCTCGCCTCTGGTGAACGGCTGCCGTTGACCTATACGGCACCAGACGTTTCTGGAGGTCATATTTGACGAATATGCCAGAGTCCGTCCGAATTCGCACGGATCTCTAAATGACAATGTTGGCCAATCGTCATAGCTTGTGAAGGTGGAGCCTAATAGTGGAGCCATTCAACGGCGGACTATTCTCCACGTAATTCTAATTTCCCGTAGAAGAGGGTGGCGGAGAGATGGATGATGCAGAACTGAGGAGGAGGGACTTGACGTCCAGCCTTCAGAGTGGAATACTAAGCATCTGACCTCCGACGGTTGGAGCCACTAGAGCCAAATCTTCCAATGTTGGGGATTGTTCTGCTTTCGCATCGAATCCGAGGGTTCGAAACAAGCGTACTGTGGCAGTGAGGTAGCTTGGCAATGAGTCCAGTCTGTGCGTTGCTTAAAGGAAGAACTGCCCTATCCGCTGTAGCCAATAAGCTATAGCATTTGCGCCGTCGAGGGACGCCCATCGGCATCACGGTAATAATTCTATGAACAGTGCATGTAGTATTTACATTCAGTCATTGGGTGCAACCCTATAACGACCTTGCAAAGTAAACTTTGAATGATTGGGAGTTCTTGCCTCCGGCAATTATTGAGCTAGTTGAGACAGACTTCCGGAGCTTTCCTATAGCCACACTTGGTGGATGATTCAAATTATCCTGGCGCCCGGCATTTCCAATCTAACGTAGTTCATGTTAAAATTGTATTTGATTTTTGAAATTAATTCCCGACTGTTATTAAGGGCGAAGCATTTGTTGTCAATAAGGAATCAATGATATTGAATTTGCTTTATGATCACTTAGTAATGTGGCAGTGCTTAAAATTTGTTGTTTCTTCATTAATGTTGGCAATTGTAAGGCGAGGCTTTAATTGATTCCCTTTTATGATTGAGTATTGTTAAAATTAAAAATAAATAAGCCTCAGCCTGTACGCCAGTACGAGTACCATATAAATTAGCAAAATAGTGTTTTCATTTGATATTAAAAATAGGAGTAAGAAAGTTTTCACCCATTCCTACCACCCAACGAGCACCTATTACAAAGCTCAACGGGGAAGCGCTATCATGGGTACACATTTCTGTGACATTGAAAACCAAAGATTATCGTGCATATAAATCGGTAAAATGATTTTTACAATGTTATATTATAAGTTCTTCACGATTGCTTCAAATAAAACTACTAATTATTAATGCAACTATTCCTCTTTAAGATTATAATTTTTCTAACTAATGGAAGAAATTATAAGTTATTAATTAAAATAGAGGTCAAATAATTTTAGCATAATTTACTGTCGAAATTTTTACCGGATTCTTTATATTTTCAGGAGACCTAATATTTATTTTATATAACTTATTTATAAAAAAAAGCTGTGTGTTTCGATCTCCTGCTATTCAATAATTTATATAGAAAGTGATTTACGAAATGCATCTACTTCGATTTTTTAGAAGGCAAAAAATGTCAAAGCTTTACTTTTGCGCTGAAGTTGCAAATACTTCAGACTAATGACCTTAACGTATCAGACAATGCTGACAGTTTCATATTAAAATCATTTTAAAACGCTGATGTGACCCTAGCATAGGAACACAGTAAGAAATAAAACTCGTCTGAATATGGTTCAGCATGAACACGGAGGAAGTGAGTAACAGAAAAACGGTTTATATGGCTTCCGAGTACTAGTTACAACTGCTGAAAGTATACAAATGTACTTGCCTATTAAATATTATTACTGCACTGAGGATACAATTACAAAGCACTTACAACTGTAGGATTTTGCGATTCAGAATTCAAAGTTGCTTCAGGAATCCATTTCCGTTAGTGAGGAGTATGAAATATGACTCATACTTTATATTCATTACATCGGGAAATTCTATCAGTTAGATAGGTTATGAAAGCAGCATAATGTCGATGGACAATACTTTACCATTCAGGTTCATTGAATCTGAGATAAAGAATTCAGTCAGCCTATGGTAAGCATCAGATAATAATAATTTGCGTGTTGTGAGCCATGCTCTACAGTTTCAGAATCAGTTAAATAGTTTCTATTTATGCACCAGATCGATAAGATTTTTTTTTCTTTTTCTATACATATTTTCGTTTACCTTCTAGGTGCAGTATCAGTGGATATTATTTCTAACATACTTTTTCGACAATCCTTGTTCACCATTCCTGTGTCAGCGTATTACTTCTGTTCAAGGGCGGATCCAGCTTTGGGTCAGGGGGGGGCCACATAGTCGAGGTCTAACTAGGACAAGCTTCAAAATTACAGGGTCCGGCAATAAAACTTCCCTCATTTTAATGTGTTGTCACATAAAAACTAAATATGATAGAGAATAATTACTTTTATTTATGAAAAATACATACTTTGCCATTTTTTAATTATTTGGTTTTAAAAAATTATATATGCCCTCCATTGTTGACACATTGACAAAGTCTATCCAGAAAGTTCTCCATACATTTTCGCGTCATTTCTCTTGGAATGGCTGCCAATTCTTGGGTAATGGCCTCTTTAAGTGCTTGCAGTGTTGTGGGACGATGTTTGTACACTATAGGCTTTAAGTGTCCCCAAAGATTGGTGAATATTGCATAGACACACTCACACGCGCCAAATTTTCAGGCGTTGTTGCAGTCCGAGGACGGCCTGTAGGTTTTTTTTTTTTTTTTTTTTTTTTTTTTTTTTTAGTGCTGAACCTGTCTTTCTAAAGTTTGACACCCACAGTTGAATAGTTTTTCTATCCGAGACACGATCATGTAGGCCAAGTTCGAATCGTCTCCGAAAATCTGAGAAGAACTGTTACGAATCAATTCGTCCACAACAAACGCACGATGCTCACCAAGCCATGACATGGCGCACACTGAAAATGGCAGGTACACCTCTTTAAAACAAAACACATCAGTATCCTCACTACAACCCGTACGCCAGCTACGTGAATTGTGGGAGGTTTTATTGCCAAACCCTGTATAATAGTACCTATATATAAATAAAAGATAAATTAATTTAATTGCAATATGTCAAAATAATTTTAATCAAATAACCAAATCAATTATTCTCTTCTGTACTCTCGCGAATCTTGTTATGACTTCCTCCACATGAAAGAGTATGGTTTTGTGAACGTGCCGGTCCAGTTAGGTGGTCTATTGCCAGTGATGCTCGAAATCAAGTTTTGAGCCTCCTGAGAGCAGAAAAGATCTCTCTGCCAATGGGACACTATCTGGTAGTGTGGCAAGATTACACAAATATGTGTTTACGATGGGATATATTTTAGCATGAAATTTTTATATTAGATTGAAATCGACTTGTGGAATGTTCTGATTTCGTTGCCATTTTACTATCCACAGCCAATATTTGCTTATAATGACTGATAATGCAGTGTCGTCTATTACTGCTTATAATCGAATGCGAGTTGCTTAAGTGTTTCAACGTCTTCATTAGTATAGGTATAATTGACTTTCGGTACAAAAACGACTAGTTGAAATAAAGTATTTCAGGAGACAAATGGTCTTGGGGATAATTTATTATTGAATCCAGAAGTATGATGTATACAGCCCTACCGAAATACTCTTCAACTGATTGAACAGGTAGTTTTTTTTTTTTTTTTAACAGTTTAACGTCCCTTTTTAACAACGTGGTCTTTAGAGACGGGGGAAAGGATGGGGGCAAGGAATGGGAAGGAATTCGGCCATGGCCTTTTGAAGGAAGCATCCCGGCATTCACCTGGAGTGATTTGGGGAAACCATGGAAAACCCAAATCTGGATGCCCGGACGGGGATTCGAACCACCGTCCTCCCGAATGCGAGGCCAGAACGCTATCCGTTACACCACCACTCTCGGTTGAACAGGTAGGTTATTGGCACTATGCTTTTATATGGGCACTGTTCTGGGGCATTAAAGTTCCATCGCAAATTTCTCGGCAAATTCTTTTGACTCTTCAAAACATTTGTTCGATTTTTTTTAATCATTGTATTTATTGCGTCAGTAGAACTTTTTTTTTAAGACAATTGAGTTCGTCTTCAATACTCTGCTTAGGGATATAGTTGTGCAAGTACCTGAAAAATAATATTTCTAACTAACTGAGTAATTAATAAAATCTATGTATACTATTATAAATCTGTGAGAAACCTGCATGTGCCTGATGTTTTGAAATGGCATCTCGCAAAAAATTCTTCAGCAATTAAGATGTTACTTCCAAATATTAAATGTTCCAGATTAAAATCTGCGAATACAGCTTGCGACTTGTATGTACTGAGGAACGGAGAGTGAAATTATAACTATTTTTTAGAAGGAGAAATAAGCGCGCAGATCACTCTGTATTCGATATGAGCATTCAATAAACACTGACAAAAGATCACACTGCGATCATGCTTAGATTTTGTTTTATTTTTTCACTTCGATTATTTAGTTCTTAGTTTTGTACACTAAAATAAACATAATACGTGAATCAAACGTGGTAAAAATCTTAAACGTAATAAGAATCTTAAAATGAATAGTTTGGGAAAAGTCATTATTAATTCGCATTTTACCAGCACTAACAACCTTCAACTTCCTAGCCAGTACTGTCACATTTACTCATTCCTTTTCAGAGATCAGAGCAAGAACATTATTACATATTCAATCATACTATTCGTTTAAAAGCGTGAAAATTAATGCAACTGATAAACTAATAGCTCCGGAGTAGGAAATTTTGCTCTTACGGCAAAAAGTAAAACGGTGATTACACGTCAGCTAGATACGAAGCCCGACAGAAAGGAAGGTTTGAATACAGTGACCAGGGAATTTATTTTTCGCAGTTGCAGTCGCAGTTGTTATTAAGTAACGTTCATAACCTTGATTTTTTAATGTACATTTTAGATTGTAATTTAAATCGTCATAAAGTTCGAATTACTTACGAACTATTTGACGAAAGCAATAAGGAACCACTGAAATAATAAAAAAATCAACTAGGAATCCGAAAATCTTATGCTACATCGCGCGAATTACAGAACTAAATCCATCGTTCCTTATACATTAACAAAACGTGGCAGCAGTCATTCTGTCCAGGCTACATTTCAAAGTAACCACAACCTCCAGTAATACTGCCGTTCGAAAATCAAAGATGCTTAATTTAATTTAATTTTGATTGCAATGGAGTGCACGCTCTGGTAGCAATTTCCCTATGCACCCTTCTTAGTCTTTTCATGCACCCACCTACATTTGCCCTCTCCAAATTTCAACTTTAAATTCTTTCAACTTTTTTGGTTAATTATTCATTATTTCTCTTGGTAACTTATTCCAATACCTGACACCCTTACCTAAAAACAGAATCTTCCTACACCTTTGTGCCTGAAATCGAGTGTCAGCTTGTAGTCATGGTTATCTTTTCCCATACATGCATTACTTTTAATTCTTATGCCAATATCTTTCAATGCCTCATCACCAGTATACGCCTTGTAGACTCATATGACCCTCTCCACCCTCCTCCTGTCTTGCAATGAATCCCATTCCAGCTCTTTTATCATATCTGTTACTGACTGCATTCGGCAATAATTTCCAGAAACAAATCTAGCAGCCCTTTTTTGCACCCTCTCCAACTCCTGTATTTGATACTCAAAATGTGGGTCCCATACTACACTACCATATTCAAGCAATGGTCTGACCAAAGTTTTGTAACCCACTTCCTTTACTTCTCTCGTACATCACCTCATCACTCTTACCGACAAGTGCAGAATTTTGAAACCTTTTCCTACTGCCCGTCCAATGTGTCCTGCCCAGTTAACCTTGTTATCAAATGTAATACTAAGATATTTACATTTCAAGTCTTTAACAAGCAATTCTTTCCCCACCTTATAATCATAATCAACCTTTAGTTTTTTATCTGCGTATCTAATAAGCTATATCTTCATTGCATTTATCTTCATCTCATGTTTACCAACCCAACTAGGTATCCTGTCCAGATCACCCTGCAGCTGTTCGCAGTCCTCTTCCGTTTTTATCCTTTTATATAGCATTATGTCATTCGCAGAAAATACAAATTCTGTAGTAAACCAACACAATTATTAATCAGAATAATGAATAGTAATGGTTCCAATACATTACCCTGTGGCATTTTCATTTTTACTTCCACTTCTTTTGATGCTGCATTTCCTAAGCTAACTTTTTGTTTTCTACCTTTTAAAAATTCTTCTACCCACCATACACTTTCTCATCCATTCCAATAGTTTTCACCTTATTTACTATCATTTTGTGGCTCACTCTGTCAAAAGCCTCTGAAAGATCTAGTGCTACACTGTCAATTTGGCCTCCCTTGTCGATTTCATCCGAAATATCTTGCATATATACCACCAACCAAGTTTCGCATGAATAATCTTGCCTAAAGGGTACTTGAATACCACACACTCCTCACATATATTTCTCCATTAATTTATCTACCACTGATCTGAAACTGATTGACCTATAATTTTCGACTCTATTACTTACTCCTCCTTTATGTACCGGCGCTACTGTCACACTTTTTCAGTCCTCTGGTATGCATAAAGGATCCAGACTCAATTTAAATATTTCTAGATAAGGTACAATGCCACATATGGCCATCTATTTAAGATATTCTGTTGTAATATTATCTACACCAGCCCCTTAAAAAATTTTCGCTGGTGAGTTAGCAACACACCATTTTTACCAAGAAAATCATCGAAAGCTATTAATGGTTCTTTTATGAATCGTTTTAGAGGAGTTTTTGACTGTGTGGCAACTCAAGGGCGATACTGTAAATAAAACATAATATTTAATGTAAAGGTCTCGTCAATGTGTGACTTCTAAAATATATATATATATATACAGTGTGGGAAAATATAAATTTGAGAAGGCAACTAATGTTTGTCGATCAATATAGCTCTTGTTGAAACGTCTTGGTGTTTTCTTACAAACCATCCAATATCTGAGGAAAATTTCGATTGAGAAAACAAACTTTTTATCTGATTAGAACTGGAAGTCGACGTACACGAAATCGGCAAGCATAGAACAGCTTCAGCAGGAGTAATATTTTCTTCTTCATCTAAGGTTAAGGTAGTTGTTGAAGCATCGGCAGCACACATGTTATGATATGCATTAGTGCTCAGTATAGGTAAATGTTTTGGGTGTTAATCTCAAACCTAGGTTTCTTCATAAAAGAATGAATCTATCTTTCTAAATAAACAACTACATGCATTACGTTTCGACACACCAGCACAATCACATTTTTCGATGCATCCTGTAGTAAAAAAACACCCGTGCATAACTAAAATGGCAATATTTATGTAAATACATCAAAACGTTTAGTGGCGAGAAGCGCTAGGAGCTACGCGGCTGTGACGTCACCGAACATCGAACGCGCAGTCGCGAACGAATAGTACGACGCGCTGCGCGACGCGGCAAAATCAAATGTTGCAATTGCGAGCACAATATTCAGTTCACAATGACCGATCGGATACAACATAATATTATAAACAGCATACAGTCGCATTGTGACTGTCGTGTATGTTTTGTGAGATCTGGCCATCCATTATTCAAAGTAATCTTATTTAATTAAAATCAGTGAGATTAAAAATATTATCAGAGGCCGAGCCCAGGGGGGGGTCATGACCCCCATGACCCCCCCCCCCTTGGATCCGCCAATGCTTCTGTTGTTAACTGGTTTGGATGACAAAACATTTTGCGGAGGACATTATCTATACTATTATAAATCTGTAAGCAAGCTGCGTTTGTAGTGAGGCTTGATCTCTAATAAGGCAAAAACTACCGCATCAATTTGCATGGTGTTTCCAAATTTTTAAAGCTAATGTTGCTGATCAACATCTGCAGAAGTAGCTAACGACTAGTATGTACCATGGGAAGAAGAAAGTCAGTAAAAAACTTCAGAAATGTGAAACTGTAGACCACAGATAATTATACACATTCAGACGGTCACTCCTTTCTTAAAGAGACCTGACAAAATTTAGGATTTACTTTTTTTTTTTTTTTTTTTTTTTTTTTTTTTTTTTTTTTTTTTTTTTTTTACTTCTGCGATTCATTTTTCTGGACCGCAGTACTTCAAAATAAAAAGAATACGTGAATCAAGTATAATCAGCATTTACTTGAATCGTAACAGGTCTGTTGAATTACGAAAAAGTTGTATTACAAATATTGAAGACGTATTGTCTCTGGTAGACTGTTATACAGTTTGTCTCTGGAACAAAATTGCTACGTGAATTCTGTACAATACAGCCACAATAAGCCAATACTTAATACGAAATTCAGTTTTTTCTCGAAGAGCGATGTCTGAAAAACAGCTATTATAAATATCAGCAAGTAATAAAACATACTTCTTTCATAATGACTTGTGCGGAATTGCACATATTTGGAAGTACTTTATTCGATTAATATGTCTCGTGGCTGTAACGTGCAAATATAACTAGGCATCCGAAAATTCAGGTACATGCGACTGAAATAATTACATAGAAAATACGGATATATTGAAAGAAACTCAAATAAAAAATGTTTCAGATCCTAATGCTACACCGCGTAAACTATTAAGCTAAAAGAATCGTCCCTTTGGCCTGTAACAAAGCATATCAGCTGTCATCACTATCCAGGTTGCATTTCAATCGATTTACAACTTGCGATAATTTTGCCACTCAGAAATAATTGCTTGAGTTACATGCACATTAGTACATATACTGTACCGTGATCCATTTTGACATTTTTGAATTAATTATATCTGACTGAAATAATGACAATAATGATACGACGGTTTGAAACCAAGATTAACTCCAATTCACGTAAATTTCTATTTTAAAGCAGGAATAATTGATGGTGTATCAACATAAAATAAAAACCAATATCCAAACAACAAAAGATAAATAAATCAGGAAAAATTGAGATGCTGTGATTATTGGTAACGAATTTTTATTTCAAATATAACTAGGCATCCTAAAATTCTATTCTACACCGCGTAAATTTTAAAACTAAACCCGTTATGCCTGATGCTAAACAAAACGAGTCAATTGTCATCTGGTCCAGGCGGTTGTTTCGCCAGGTACTTACATGCGACTGAAATAATTACATAGAAAATACGGCTATATTGAAAGAAACTTAAATTAAAAATGTTTCATATCCTAATGCTACACCGCGTAGATTATAAAGCTGCAGGCATCGTCTCTTAGGCCTATAACAAAGCATCATATCAGCTGTTAGGTTGCTTTTCAAGCGATTCACAACTTGCGATAATGTTGCCACTCAGAAATAATTGTTTCAGTTACATGCACGTTACTACATAAACTGTACCATGATCACATCTCGACATTTTTGGATTAATTATATCTGACTGAAATAATGACAGTAATGATACGACGATTTGAAATCAAGAGTAGCTCCAATTCACGTAAATTTCTATTTTAAAGCAGGAATAATTGATGATGTATCAACATAAAATAAAACCAATATCCAAACAACAAAAAATAAAAAACAACAAAAAATAAATAAATCAGAAAAATTGAGATGCTGTGATTATTGGTAACGAATTTTTATATTTCAGCACACTTCCAAGATGACTAAGTCGTAGATTACTGCTATATTTACATAAATTTATGGCACCGTGGTTATGTTGCAATCCTCGGTATCCACATTTAAAAATAAACTTTTTTTAGTTAAGTATCATGGAAAGAATATTTTTCATTAAATCCACAGATACATCCTTAACAAAGCTTATACCTATCTATATAATCCCAGGCAAAGTTTACACATAAAATCGCCAAAAAAAATTACACATAATGATTATAATATCAGCTTTCTTAACGTTACAACTGTTATATATCCATTTAAATTTTCGGTACCACGGTTAACGTGGAATCCTCCATATCAGCATTTAAAAATATTATGTTTTAGCTGAGTTAAATATTGCTTTCAGAAATAATATTCGGCTAAATGAGAGTGAAATAGACCGACAACATCGTCTGCAACGTCAAAGAGAACTAGATGAAATAGCTAGAGCAAATGAAAGTAACCTGCACCGAGAAAAGCGATTGACCTATAACCGGGTTCTATACGCTAAATCCATAGCTTCTGAAAGCGCACAGAAGAAAGAACGTCATTTGAACCGTGAAAGCCTTTCTAAACAATAAATATTTATACTTCGCACAATAATTACAACCACGAATTACTACTGTTAATTTTTCAGGAACCTTTTCTACTATTGAATCAATTGCATCATGTTAAAATATGAATAAAACAACTCTCTGACATCAGTATGAAAACCGAACCTAACGTATTAACCGAAACAAAACGAAACTATTCAGAATACATTAACAGTTCATGCCTTTCCACGTTAATGTCTGATAAGAGAATAAAATCGGTAAATAATTTCTACACCTGCCAAGGCACGCGCGCGTGAAGCAGCGGGCAAATGCTAGTTTTCCATAAGTTGTCCTAAGTTGATATAGGTTTCCGACTTTCTGTGTGTGAGCTAGAAAGCGATAGAAAACACTCGCGTGAAAACAATTTTAGAATATCCGGGTTTTTTTCCCCAAAGATTTTACGCCTAGTCAACGTCGAGGTCATTAGAGGCGGGAAAGGACTGGGACAAGGAATAGAATTCAGTCATGGCCTTTTGAAGGCACAATCTCGGCATTCGTGCCGAGTGATTTCGGGAAAACGGGAAAAACTGAAATCTGGATGGTTGGGTGGGAATTTGAACATGCATCTTTCAAATCGCGAGGCCAGAGCGTTACCGCCCACACACCACACTCTTATGAGAACATTTAGTCTCTCTATATAAAAGATTCGTCAAAATACTATATGGCACGATAGTTCCTTTTAAAAGGTCATAGTTTAATTCCCTGCCTCAGTCCTCTAATTACCTCGACGTCGACGAGGTTTATAGCCACAAGCAAATAAAACCTACCTATAACACCATGACATTTATTTATTTTTCTTTTATTCTTCGTGCCATCCGTGGTTAGCATAATCATGTGTAAATTCATGGAGAAACTATTAGGGTCTAGTAAACGTTTACACTTGCTAACTAAAGTAATTTGGATTTTTATCTGTAGCATTTACAATGTTTATTTCATAGGCTGTTCTACCATCAGCAGTTAAGGCATTAACATCAGCGCCTCTTCCAACAAAACATTTTGAAAATGTTGAATTTGATGCAGATATAGTGAATGAATCCGATTCGTCAGTATTTCTTCTTTTGAGTTTGTATTTTATGAAACAGCTGTTCTAATAATTTGTTGTAATTATCTGTAGTTTTCCTACTGAATATCACAGGATTGCTATTTCAAGGCTATTGAAAACAAATAATAACTACAGCTAAATTGTAGTTTATTATATTCACGTATACAACTATGGCCGTCGATTATAAAAAGCTGTGATTCAATAATTATTTCATTAGGATATACTGCAAACAAATGTAATAAATGTTGATAGGAGGAAAGTTTATTAGGAATGAATTGTCACCTGAAGCAGCTTAATGAAATTTCGAAGCTTCGCTGATAACGTCAAAGTTTCAAATGATATACTGTCGATGATCGAAAAAAATAATCAAGAGGCGAATAGGATATCAAAGAGGCGAAAAAAAATTATCAGTTTCGTAATAAGTTGCGGGTGACATTTTTACTTTAACCAGTTCTACGAAGTGAATTAACGAAAGAACTTTGCTGAAAATACAAATGAAAAATAACAATATAAAGTTAAAATCCATTTTTTTTAATTTACAGTGTCAGGTAATCAAATTTTGAATTTTTATGTATATGTGCAAGAACCTAGAGAAATCTTTGAAATTAATGATCTGTAGGGAACAGAAGGCTGAAGCAACGAAATTTATTTGTGTTTGACAGTGTACAGTCTTTGATTGTATTTCCCTTTCATTTACAAGTGTCTAAAAAGTATCTTTCGATCATATTAGAGGATATGATGGAAAAAGTAAATTAAACGTTGTCCAAACAAAAACTAGAAAATCTGTTGAACATCAAAATACTTGGTCTTATTCTTAGTACACTTACTTATCGCATGGCTAAACTGCACTTCTTATTATGAAGAGAGAAATTGTTGTATACAAATAGAAATCTAATTTATAAACATACTGTACAGCTAAATTTTTTATTTTATCGATAGATTGATTTGTTTCCTTCAAGAGGTCGTATCTGTTTCCTGTGTCTTCCTTCTGCTTGGACTTTTCTATAATGGAATAGAAGGTTTGCCTCCTAGTACTGCGAAGCTATCAAGAAAGTCAGTTCTTCCCGAGAGATATAGTGAATCAGCATATCTTCCACTATTTGTTCTAATTCTGCTTAGATCTTTTCACAATGTAGGGGGGAGGTCGAAACCGAAAGGTTTTTCTGCGATGCCAGTACATGTGATTTTGTGGACTTCACTTTTCAGTCCGTTCTCTTTTCCAAATGTCGAACGTGTTGAGGTTAAATTATTGCAGATATTTGTTGTCCTCACTTAAGAGATCCTAGAGCGAAGCATATTGATGCTTTCATCTGATATACCATGATTTATTGTAGCTGATGGTTCTTAAAAAAATAAAATATAAAAAAATCTTTAATATGAAAATTTTTCGTTTGGAGTTGTGAAGGAATAATGTGGCTCAGTACAGCCAGTCAGAAACGTGATATTGTGATAGAGTGTTACAGCAAGAACGCGAGATTTGAATTTTAAATAAAAGATGATTTTCTGTAACAAAGCATTGAAGTATTTATTTTTATAATGTATAGATTTGAGAATTATGTATGGAACAACACTTTCCGTAAATGGCTGCATGGTTTTAGTTGCACACGTGTACTCTTCTGTCAATATTTTCAACTACGGTATTGCAAAAATGTCGGGGTATTTCGTTGTCCAGTCCACATGCACACCATTCACACGTTAGGGGGGCATTCGCTTCTCATCAATCTTCATCGATTTTCCAAGCACCAAATGCGACAGTTTTGGCTTTTAACGATTCCATCGAGGTTATAATGGTCTCATCGCTGAAGATGATTTTGTCCATAAAATCGGGAATCACTTCTTGTTGTTCAATGATACAATTTGTGAACTCTCTTGGATGTGCATGATCTGTTGGCATATATTTGTAAGTCATTTGGATTTTGAGATCACAGAATTACGAATCTTCAGTAAGAATAAGGTGAAGAGTGATTGTTAAAATGTTCAGTTCCTGTGAACGATGACGAATGCAGGTCCCAGGATTCGCGGCCACACTCTTGCGAAATGCCGCCATGTTTTCTTCTGAACGATGACTATGAACTTGTGTTGCGTATTTTACATCAACTACTGAATCAGTAGTCTACTTTCGGTTTTTTTCGATTATTCCTTTCACAGTTGATGAATTCTGTTCAGTCTGCCAGTAAAGGCCCCTGCCAGGCAGACCTCACACACAACGCGCCTGCACGCCGGGATACATATACGACTCCAAACAGGCGCAGAGACATCAAAACAAACCAGGAAAACAAATAGAATCATCTAGAAGCTAAGTGGGACTATTTCTTACAGAGGTCGCCGTACTACCACACAACGGAATTCCTGCGCCAGGCCGCCTATATAAGCGTAGCCGGCCGCTCCACCGCCAGTTCCGGCCTGACCGCGGAACCAGCTTCAACTACAGAAGACCACCGGAAGTTCGCGAGAAGTAGAAGCCGTCTCTCTCTACCCCGGATCAGGACCAGGCTAAATTTCTCGACGGTCATCCGCTAACTGTACCACATTTGTTATTGTTTACCAGTGTTTTGTGTACATAGTAATAAACCTCAAGGAACCATTAAGTGTAGTTCACTTCAGTGGCGACAAGGTTGGAATAAGAACTCTCGACCATCATGGCTACGCCAGCAGCACCTACGGAATGGCAACAGTTCCTCCAAGGACTTCTACATCAGTTCTTCGAATCTCAGAGACAACTGATTGCGGAAGTCAGGAATCTCCGCCAACCCACGGCCCCGCCTCCGTTCCCAGCATTCAACGACGACGTCGAAGAATGGGAGACCTACGAGAAGCGCATAAAACAACACTTCGCAATTCATCACATATCCAAAGAAGAAGACCAGCGTGCATATTTCCTTTCCTGGAACCAATCGAAGATGTATGTCTTGCTCACCAAACTTCAGCCACAAGACCCCGACACCCTCACCTTCACGACCATCTGTACGACACTGAATGCATACTATAGACGCCGGTACCATGTCGTCGCGGCCCGCGTCGAATTCTATCAATGCCGGAAGAAGCCCGATCAGACGTATCGCCAGTGGGCGGCCGAACTCCAAGGCCTTAGCAGAAAATGTAAGTTTCAAACTCGTTGTTCCCAAGAATCCTACGCCGACGACATGGTGCGTGATCACATCATACAGGCTGCACCAGATGCCGCACTCCGGCATGACGCCCTCAAGTTAGAGGACCCATCCCTGGAGCAGGTCATCGAACTTGCCTACAAATTCGAAATATCTACGGCCGCATATCGCCGCCTGGAGTCCTGGGCGGATGTGGCCGCAATCCGAACCGACGTAGAGGACACACAGGACGTCGCCGCCATCCAGAGCTCCCAGTCGCGCTCCTCCCGACACCACAACCGGGGACCGCTTCCTCAGAAGGACATCGAACTGGCCCGTTCCGGCAGGGGCACCAAGTCTCGGCAGCAGCAGCGGATCCCGCAGCGCCGACGCCGCAGCCCGCTCCACCTACCCTCCTGCCCCGCCTGTTATTCAGCACATGAGAGGGAAAATTGTCCGGATCGTTGGGCTGAATGCTCACGTTGCGGCAAGGAAGGACACCTGGCGTCCGTCTGCCGCACCAACACCACCAATGCCAATCCCGGCTCTCGCCGCCCAGGGTCTTACCAAGACAGGTTGAGCGGCGCACCTATGGTTATCAATCAGGTAGACACTTCCACAGCATCCAAACTTTTTATTGACGTTACGGTCAATGGCAAGCCCCTGCGCCTACAAGTCGACACAGGAGCAGCAGTCTCATTGCTTAATTATACTACTTATGTGCAAATTGGCTCGCCCCCCTCTCGCCGGCCCCCAAGCGCCTCCTGACATACAACAAACAGGAAATAGCACTCCTGGGACAATTCACAGCAAACGTCATGTATAAGTCTGTACATCGTTCAGTCCCCTTTTTAGTAGTTAACAGTTCTCTCACAGCAGACTTATTTGGACTGGACGCTTTCCGCTTATTCGGATTTTCAATTGAGGATAACATACACCTCGTATCTCAGCATGTTCCTTTTCCTGAAGTGGACGCCCTTTGCACCGAGTTTCAGGACCTATTCTCACCAGGCGTCGGCTGTGCAAAGGACTTCGAAGCATAACTCCAACTCCGGCCGGACGTACGGCCTCGATACTTCCGGGCACGCCAGGTACCCGTAGCGCTTCAACAACCACTTCAGGAAGAACTTCAACGTCTCCAAGACGAAGGGATCCTCCAGCCGGTGCGGTTCAGCCCCTGGGCCACGCCGTTGGTCATAGTTCAGAAGCCAGGACGCCGCTTACGTCTCTGTGGTGACTTTAAGACCACCGTCAACCCGCATCTGCTGGTAGACGACTATCCACTTCCGAGACCGGACGACCTCTTCCGTAAACTAGCAGGAGGTACCTACTTTACAAAAATTGACCTGGCAGAAGCATACCTTCAAATCCCTTTGGATATCCAGTCCCGACAATACACAGTCATCAACACTCCCTCTGGCCTCTTCCAACTCAACCGGCTCATGTTCGGCTTGGCCAGTGCTCCAGCGATTTTTCAACGGTATCTCGAACAACTTCTCCAGGATATTCCGGAATGCATCAACTATCTCGACGACATAGTCGTCACGGGACCCTCCGCTGCCGAACACATGACCAACCTCCGCCTACTCTTCCTCCGCCTCCGGGCAGCAGGATTGAAATGCAACCTTTCCAAGTTTCAATTTTTTCAACAATCCATTTCCTACCTGGGTCACATCATCGCTCAGGAAGGCATTTCCCCAGCATTTTCCTACGTGGACGCTATTTCCAACTTACCTCGGCCTCAGGATCTACATCAGTTGAAATCTTTTTTAGGCAAGATTTCATACTACAGAAAATTTATACCCTCAGCAGCACAAGTGGCAGCACCCCTGTACCACCTCTGTCGCAAGAATGTCCCGTTCCGTTGGACCCCAGCTTGCGAGACCGCATTCCACACCCTTAAACAGCAGCTCAAGTCCGCAGCATGCCTCATGCCATACACTCCAAACCTCCCCTTGATACTTGCCACAGATGCATCCGATTACGGTGTGGGGGCAGTTCTGTCTCATAAATTACCAGATGGCACGGAACGCCCCATAGCCTACATCTCCAAAGCCCTATCGGCTGCTCAGCTTAAATATTCTCAAATCGAGAAAGAGGCGCTAGCTATTGTTTTTGCCTGCTCCAAATTCTATTCCCTTTTATATGGGATTTCTTTTCATCTCATTACCGACCACAAGCCACTCCTATCACTATTTGATCCGTCCACACGTCTGCCTACCAAAACATCCCACCGCATCCAGCGTTGGGCACTATTCCTGTCCCAGTTCAGATATACCATGCATTTCCGTACCACCTCCAGGCATGCCAATGCAGACGCCTTATCCAGACTACCGCAGGGACCAGACCTTGCCTTCGACAAGTCGGAACTTCTGGTGTTCCAGATCGACGATGACATACAAGAAGCACTGAAGACATTTCCAGTCACGGCCTCAAAAGTCCGCGGCAGCCACAGGGGAGGACCCCCTCCTCCGTGTCATCCGACACCACATCCAACACGGGTGGCAAACACGTTCCCCTCCACGCCATCATCAAGACCTCAAGTTCTACTACTCCATCCGCCACCAGCTCTCAGTAGTAGAGGGAGTGCTCCTCCGCACAGAACCAAATTCCACCCCGAGGGTCGTCGTTCCGAGATCCCTACAACCGACAATCCTCCAAACTTTCCACCAAGGACACTGGGGAATTGCCCGCACCAAATCCCTTGCCAGACGTCCATGTATTCTGGATCGGCCTTACCACGGATGTCCACGAAGATGGTGCGGCGCTGTACCAATCTGTGCCCAACAACTGCCCTGCCCCCCCTCAAAAGTTCCTTTCCTGGCCGGCACCGTCCGGACCCTGGGAAACGCATTCACCTCGACTTCGCTGGCCCATTCCTAGGCCACCAGTGGCTCCTAGTGACGGATGCCTTTTCTCACTTCCCATATGTCGTCCGTTGCTCCACAATCACCACAGAGGTCACCATTTCAGCCCTCACGAAGATCTTTTCCATCGAAGGATTACCATACGCTATCGTCACAGATAACGGACCGCAATTTCGAAGTCGGGAATTCCTATCCTTCTGTACCGCCAACAATATCCAACACCTCCTCACCCTGCCCTTCCACCCCCAATCTAACGGGGAGGCGGAACGGCTAGTCAGAACATTCAAAACCCAAATGACCAAATACACCACAAGTCACAAACTCGAAGAGGCATTGACACTCTTCCTCAGTTCCTATCGAACCACTCCAGTGGGGGCCAAAAGCCCGGCGGAATTGCTGCATGGCCGCCAACCTCGCACTCTCCTCCATCTCCTCTTACCCCCGCCCAAAGTACAGGTACCTTCGGGCCCATTCCGTTTCACCCCGGGCTCCCTAGTCTGGGCCCGCGGGTTTGGCTCCCGGGCCGGTTGGCTTCCGGGGGTCATCCAGCGGCCCCGGGGCCGCCATCTGTTCGACGTCAGCCTGGATGGCCGGATAGTGCGACGCCATCGAAACCAACTACGTCTCCGCTACCCCACGGCACCGTCTTCTTCCACCACGCCACGGCCATCCACTTCTTCCTCTCCTTCCCTGCCACCTCCACCACTCCTGCCGTCTAACCGTTGCTCAAGGACAGTTACAGCGCCACCACCGACGCCACAACCTGTCGGTCGCTCCGACACCCTTCAGCCGCAGCCTCTCGACCACCTGCGGGGACCATCTTCAGCGCCCCCCGTACAGCCCCCGGCCATCGATGCCGACGAACCGATGCCGTTAGCTCCACAAGTTCCTCCACCACAACCTGCACCACGACGCAGGTCGGCACGCATCGCCAGGGGAACAGCTCCGTACTTCCCCGGAGGTAGCCTTCATAGTCTGCTCCAGGGCGCCGCGGCAGACGACCTCGCAGACGTCGCAGACATCGCTTCCCCCCCCCCCGGGAGGGAGGAATGTTCAGTCTGCCAGTAAAGGCCCCTGCCAGGCAGACCTCACACACAACGCGCCTGCACGCCGGGATACATATACGACTCCAAACAGGCGCAGAGGCATCATAACAAACCAGGAAAACAAATAGAATCATCTAGAGGCTAAGTGGGACTATTTCTTACAGAGGTCGCCGTACTACCACACAACGGAATTCCTGCGCCAGGCCGCCTATATAAGCGTAGCCGGCCGCTCCACCGCCAGTTCCGGCCTGACCGCGGAACCAGCTTCAACTACAGAAGACCACCGGAAGTTCGCGAGAAGTAGAAGCCGTCTCTCTCTACCCCGGATCAGGACCAGGCTAAATTTCTCGACGGTCATCCGCTAACTGTACCACATTTGTTATTGTTTACCAGTGTTTTGTGTACATAGTAATAAACCTCAAGGAACCATTAAGTATAGTTCACTCCACTGATGATATTGATTGATGGGGACGTTAAGCTTGGCGGTTCCTCCTTTATCTTTCTGAAAAATTTGCCCAAATACGCAGGAATGTGTTTTTAAACTCTCCCGCACTCCATTTGTTCACTATGCAGTCAACAAATTCCACTGAATGGACAAAATAGTACAGTGGTTCAGCTGCATGCAAAGTTACTGGATTGAACCAAAAGAGCATTCCGTATGGTGCGCGATTGTACAGGTTTCCCAGGAATTTTCACCCATGTGGGTAATGTTATTACGGAGTTCGCGTGTGACATGTTTAAGAGGATTAGACACACAAAAGAATGAGTTAACAAGAATGAAAATAAATTACAATTTCAATTACAATTGTTAACAGGCCAGGAGACAATTTATTAGCATGAACATTTGTTTCATAAGTTCGGATCTTATTCTGCAAATTGAGGATATGAATGATTCGCTGCTAAGGGTTCTCCATTTTTCTCTATGGATGTAAAAGCTGGACCTTAGACCAAAATCTAGAGAAAAGAATTGATGCTTTTGAAATGTATTTGTATCGTCGCATATCTTGGGTGCTGAAAATCTCAAACGAAGAAGTACTTGATCGGATGGATATAGAAAAAGAACTGATGTTCACTATAAGACAGTGGGTGAGTGGTTAACGCTCTTGCCTCGCTTTCAGGACGACGTTGGTTCGAATCTCCATCCGGGCATCCAAATTTGTTTCCCCAAATCGCTCCAGGAGAATGCCGGGATGCTTCCTTCAAAAGTCCATGGCCGAATATCGTACCGTTCTTTGTCCCCATCCAGCCACTAATGATCTCGACGTCGACGAGGCGTAAAACCATATGTAAAAAAAACAATAAAAACTATAAAACAAAGGAAAACCCAATATCTAGGACAATTTATGAGAGGCGAGAGGTTCCAGCTATCGCAACTCATCATTGAAGGAGAGATACAGGGAAAAGGTCTGTTGTTGGAAGGAGAAGGAATTCGTAGCTGAAGATGGTACAGCTGCACGTAAGAAGAGGCTTTCTATGTTGCAATGACACGTCCAGAGCTAGCTATCTAGCCTCCGATAGGAGAAGTCGTCTTCAGAAGAAGAAGGTTGTAATTGTAAACTTCCAAAACTGCCTCATATCACCATTTTTCTTTCAACTCTCTTTTCGTAAACGCTTGGCTACGAAAAAAGAAACAAAGAAAAAAAAAGAAAAAAAAACCATAGACAGTCGCGTGCATGCATACCTATGTGCCTAAACATGGTTGACAACTCATCATACACTCTAATTATACCCTGTATCATAAGACCCCACAATTGTTTGGCCTACCAGCCATTTTCGAAAAAAAAAATTCTGATGGCCAATTTTCGGAAAAAACCACTACTCCAGTTGTTGTGATTAATAAGGTAACCCATAATGCCCAAACTTTTTGCGTCGTAGCCTACTTTATCAAACATTGATCCCGTCGCGTCGTTCCCCTCTTACTAAAAATATATCATGTTGTTTACTGGAATACAAGGAAATATTTTTAACTGTTTTATTAATAGATATCACCAGTGTTGATGTATTTGTTAAATTTTTGTTAAAAATATACTGCCAAAAAATTAATATAATATTATTATCGAGAGTGCTGAACTTGGTGTATTGAAACTGATTTTAGGATATTTGGTGACATATTTGTCATCAGCAACCATAAAACACTGCGTTGCACTACTGACATTCTGTTTATTTCCTTTTTTAGTAAAATTCTGACTACGTGAAATCTTCCTTGGACTTAAAATGATGATGTAAAAGTGCTGAAAAGCCTGTTTGATGCAGCAAAAAAAGCTGGACATAAAACTGTAATTTGCATTTGAAACCAAAATTCTTGATACCTACTTTTTTAATATTAATTTCAACTCTTTTGTCAATTATATCAATTCCTCTTGCAATAATGATTCTGCTGTTTGTAGGTTTGAGAAAGTTTCCAGGATCCAGTATGACGTGATCATGTTGCGAATATCTTCTTCAAGAGCTTCCAAATATTGGAAAAATACCAAAGAACCGTTATCATTCAGAGAAAAGATTTGGTACCTGACAGATTGTCTTTGACACAAATATTCGCTGTACAAAACAAGTTGTGATACGAACGCAGAAATAGTTCCCTTTGTTTTGATCAAATTAAAATAATTTCCTTGAAATGAATTTTCAATTCCAATGGAGCGCATGTCGGAGGAATGACCGTTAAATTGACTTTGGTGGGTTTCACTATTCTGCAATTGTATTTGAAAGTATTAGCCCGAGAGCAATGAAGAAGCATGAATGTATGAATAAGTTGTTATATGATGTTTTGAATGAAGACATAATGAATTGAAAACATACAAAAGGAATAGATTAATGTTTTGTCGAGTTATAAATCTGTGAATAAACTATCTGAATTGATGTTTCTAAAATTGTTGCAGATTTCTGTTTCATCGATAGTGAATTAATGTATTAAGATTATTATTTTGAGGAGTAGTGTACAACAGGTATGTTAAACTCTGAAACCGTTGCAAGGAATAGCCGGGCAAAATGGCCACGGCTGGCAAAGCGGTCAGGTGAATTCTGGGGACCAAGGAATGTTACCAACGCTCGGGTAAAGTCATAATTCGTTTGACTAAATGCCCTCAGTTATCCGGAGAAGCTCCAACCGGTTGTCATGTTATCTATCGAAGTTATTTGAATATTTGTGGTTGTTGATCATCCTGGTATTTGGCAAGTGCTCGGTGTGCGTATTTATTACGAAGAAATCGGGTGATGTACCGTTACTGAGGGAAATTGTTTTGCAAGAGCGACGTGTTGACTACGAATTCCCGATTTGGAGCACTGTTTCGTCGAATTGTTGGGATAGAACTACGTTTTAGTAACGGAGCCAATCCGGGCAAAATAGCTGTTTACATTACACACTGAGTATATTAATATTAATAAAAAGGCAGAATCAATGAAAATCTATTTTAAAGTTGTTTTATTACAAAGTTAATGTTGTGGTAGTACCTCAACGACCGGAAACTTCTTTTTCTGTTAGTCCAAATGAAATTTTTCCAGTGCCTCGTGCAACAACAATAGGAAAACAGAAAATCAGTGGCGAAGATTCTGCGCAGTTTTTATATCAAATCCACACAAAAAGTAACTTGAAGTTGCAAACAGCTAAAAGAAAAATAAGAAATCAGGAACGAAACCAAAACTAGAACGAAAACCGCCAAGTGCAGGAAATGAGCCCCAAGAAGAGAATTATTTGATGATGATCAAGAAGACAAACATTGCTTATACTGCAACGAAAGAGTTTCAGCTTTAAGATCACAAGTTCTATGGATCCACTGCTAAAAGTGTTCCATTTGGTCTCACGAACTCTGTTACGGAATTGAAGAAGAAAACTTTTGTTTCCTTTGCGAAAAGTGCAGTTAATGCCTATTGTTAAATTTACATTTCTTTAAATAAAGTATATTGTTTTGCAAAAGGCTATTTAGTTCGTTTTATTTTTTAGAATTTTATTGTTTTATGTACTAAATTTTACTCAAAGTTAACTAAAAAATTCTAGAGCGTTCTAGGATAGTTGAAGTAGGTAAAAACTACTTTGATAGATTTGTTGTAAGTTAGGTTAACATATCGTCAAACCTTAGTTTGGCCACTTTGCCCGGCTCTCCCCTCAAATAGATTTTTTTCTTTTAAATTATTGATTGAATTGTAAAATGGATGGTCGGGTAAAACTGAACTATAACTCCTTATAACTAATACCATGTGTTGGGTGTCAAACAGAAGAGTCGAAGGGAATGCAAAGGAGGGCAGCTAGATTTACTTGTGAAAAATACTGCGAAACAAAATCAGTAGCTCACGTTATAATGTAGCTGGAATTGAAATATTGGAAGTAACGAGGAGGATCAAGAAAGTGCTGGCAGTGTACCAGCCATATATTGGCGAAAAGTCGTGGAAAAATATCGGCGGAAGAATCAGAATTGGTGCATGGAAGGGGAAAGATGACCATGAGAAGTTGGCACTATATTTTAGGCATAAAGGAATGGAAAACTTTTCTTTAGTAGGTAAAGGAGTCAGGGAGTGAAACAAATTACCATCAGAAATCCTGAACAAATTACCAGAAACGGAGAAAGATCTGAAATTAAAATTCATAAAAAGAAAGTGGGCAGGTGGTAGTATTACACTCAAGGATTTCGAAATTAGTAAGAAAAAATTGTTATAAAATCTGAAAGTTTGGTTAGGGAAATAGCCACGGAACCATCGCTTCCCTCCATCAAGGTTAATTTATATTAATACGAGTCATTGCCGCAAGTTCCTCCACAAACCTTTCTTAAACCTAACAAATAAATAAAAATAAAAAAACTACCGAAAACTGTCGGCTGAAGATAATTCGACATACTACAATAATCTGGAACGTGCCTTTTGCGTTGATCCCATTCATAGAAAAATGGGAAATAATGTTTTCTCTCTTTTATTTCAGATTTTTAAGCCTTCCAACTTCTCATCAAAACGAAACATATCATATTATACCCACGGAACTTTATGCTGTACATTACACGAAACATATCATATTATACCCACGGAACTGTATGCTGTACATTACAAGAAACATATCATATTATACCCACGGGCCTGTATGCTGTACATTACAAGAAACATATCATATTATACCCACGGGCCTGTATGCTGTACATTACGCGAAACATACCATATTATACCCACGGGCCTGTATGCTGTACATTACAAGAAACATATCATATTATACCCACGGGCCTGTATGCTGTACATTACGCGAAACATACCATATTATACCCACGGGCCTGTATGCTGTACATTACAAGAAACATATCATATTATACCCACGGGCCTGTATGCTGTACATTACGCGAAACATACCATATTATACCCACGGGCCTGTATGCTGTACATTACAAGAAACATACCATATTATACCCACGGGCCTGTATGCCGTACATAACACGAAACATACCATATTATACCCACGGGCCTGTATGCTGTACATTACAAGAAACATACCATATTATACCCACGGGCCTGTATGCTGTACATTACACGAAACATACCATATTATACCCACGGGCCTGTATGCTGTACATTACAAGAAACATATCATATTATACCCACGGGCCTGTATGCTGTACATTACGCGAAACATACCATATTATACCCACGGGCCTGTATGCTGTACATTACAAGAAACATATCATATTATACCCACGGGCCTGTATGCTGTACATTACGCGAAACATACCATATTATACCCACGGAACTGTATGCTGTACATTACAAGAAACATATCATATTATACCCACGGGCCTGTATGCTGTACATTACGCGAAACATACCATATTATACCCACAGGCCTGTATGCTGTACATTACAAGAAACATATCATATTATACCCACGGAACTGTATGCTGTACATTACGCGAAACATATAATATTATACCCACGGGCCTGTATGCTGTACATTACACGAAATTTGACTAAACCCGAAGATTTTCTTTTGCAGTAACTGCGTTAAACGATAGGAAAATTTTAGTTTAAAATACTAAAAACATGCTTTTGCATTAATGTGAACTAAAAGGATAAAAATAATCTTTAAATATAAAGATTTTGTTTAACAGCAATAGGACGTCCTAAATTCAGTATAAATTATTTTTATGAATAAGCTTAAAGTAAGAACGAAGTCACAGATTAAAAAATTGAATTTAATGTCAAAAAGCATTGTGTTCTCTCTACATACTTTTCACAATGACTGTTTACAAACTGCTAGCGACAAAACATATAGGAAATTTGATATCTAGCACCCCAATAGGTCCAATAACAAGGTAAATGTGGAAGAGTACTCTTCCTTAAAAGTGCGAAGTAATTAAGTACGATGTTTCGAATACTCGCTATTTAACATCACATTAAGCGACTGCAGGCACTATCGTAACAGTTTGTTTCAAAGTATCAATTGCGCATGTGCAAAAGGTTGCGCAACAAAACCATTTTTCTGTTGTTACTGTCAAAGTAATGAGAATACCAGGTTACAGCTGTGAAATTATTGTGTTGTTAACGTTCTTAATACGTGTGCAAAATTTCGAAAAATTATAGGCCTGGAAGTTGGTAATTAAATTAAATGGATATGGCCATATTGGCCGGGAAATCTCGGATGGGGCCGGCCGCCAAATGACGAAAGTTTCTAAAATTGACGCGCTTGTGCACCAATGTCACGGCTGCATTTGCCTAACTCGGCAGTCCCATCAGGTTTAGGGTACTTTCAGTTTAACGTGAAATCTGAACCATGAGTTATCCTAATCTTTGCCACTTTTAATATCCTAAAAATTCCAACCGAATCCGGGATTCGAGCAGGGAACGTCTGCTCGCTAGTCACGTGTCTTAACCATCTGAACCACCAAGGCATTGCGGAAAGTGGGTGAAAATGAGGCACATCTGTCATAAGACGGTTAAACCTCTTTGGTGTTCTGACTGTCAAGGTAATGAGATTACCAAGACACACATATGAAATTATTGGATTGTTATCGGTTCTTAATACGTGTTCAAAATTTCAGACAATTCGAACTTTCTGAAGTGGATGAAAATTGAACTGAAATTTTCCATTACATTCAACCACTTTTAAGTTGTTACTGACAACGTGGTGAGAATGAAATCATTGAATTTTTATCGGTTCTTAATAAGTGTGCAAAATTTCAAACGATTCGGACGTCAGGAAGTGCGTGAACACTGAAATGAAAGATTCCATTACATGCAACCCTTTTTTCTATTGTTACCGTCAAGTAACGAGAATAGCAAGACGTTGCTAAGAGAGTACCGTATTGTCATCGGTTCATAAGGCGTGTGAAATTTTTTTCTTTTGTTACTGTCAAAGTAATGAGAATATCAAGACACAGCTATGAAATTATTGCATTTTTATCAGAACTCGATAC
>JARYHS010007950.1:0-54317 GCA_031002005.1 Vandiemenella viatica
CACACACGCGTATTTGAATCGCAAACTGCATTTGGGGTAACAACATCGTTTGCTTCATCAAGATTCCTAGATGGCATTATAAAATACTTAGACACATTAGAAAATGAAATAATCACAGCATCAAGCACAAAGTGAACTTTGCATTTGTATGGATTCGCAATATGGCTGCTGCCGACACCGCGCATGCGCAGTATCAGCCATGAGTTTAAAGGCGGTGACACAAAAAAACATCATTTCTCCTCCATATATTTCCTTCCTCCATGACTCCTAGTGCGAATAGAACAAACAGGATCTTGCTAATAGTGTTTATTATTACAAAAAATAAATTTACTATCTACTTTGCTATCATATCGGCGATTATAAAAGGAGTTAAGATGAAATCTGCATGACAGTGTAGTCGAATAACATTTTATTCAAGACCTTCTTTCTTAAAAAGTAATATTTTTCTCATCATTATTGGCTGTTAAAATAGCAGGGCTTGAAAATTCTTAAGTTGGTAGTATTATTGAAAAAACTTGGTTCTTTACATGGAGGAAGGAATATATGGAGACGACGCAAGGGACCTTCACCATGGAAGAAGGAAATATATGGAGGAGAAGTGACCTTAAATCTGTGAATCAGGCTCTAAACTCTCGCGCATGCGCAGTGGTGGCAGTGGCGATATTGCGATCCCAAACAAATGTGATGTTCACATTGTGTTAGATACTGTGATTATTTCATTTTGTAATATGTATAAGTATTTTATAATGCCATCTTGTGTTGCATATGGTTGCACAAATAGGAAAGAACCTGGAATATCATTTTATAAGTAAGTTGAATTCTAATCATCGTTGTTGAAGTGGGTGGTAGGTTTTGCAAACTTCGGTGCCTGTCTATAAATATTTAGTCATAGCTCTCAATGGGATGACTTTGTTCTCAAATTTTTGTTGGTGTAGTGTAGAAAATCAGCATACGTTGATATTTTGCACATAATATACTAGCATTACTTTTTAACGAGTGTTGAAAATGAGATTTAAAGGGGTGTGTTTGACATTGCGATTCAGTGAATTTAGTATTGCGCTTTCTTTCTTTGCGTTGCAGTTTATACTGACAGTGTATGATTAAATTAAATGTGTTAAATTATGCTATGCAATCTAGGAATCTTGATGAAGCAAACGATGTTACTGCAAATACAGTTTGCGATTCAAATACGCGTGGGTGGGTATGTCTACATAGTTTGTTTGTATAGCGGCAATTTAGTGGAGATTGTGGTTAGGTCTAAATGCAGTCTGTACCAGAATGGTTTTCTTGTTCCATAAGGGACAAAGAATTTTTCTATTACTGTTAGTAATTTCATGAGAACCAAGTTAGTGACAAAAAGTGTATCGCAATGTAAACTGCTTTCAGGTATTCCCAATTAAGGTTACGATGTATGGTAACAAGATAACTATTTTTATTCTGATCTAGGTCGCATTTCAACCTAACCACAAGTGATAGTAAAAAAACTGAAAGATCCATTCTGCATGTCCACCATTGTGGTTTTGGCAGAATTAATATTTGATCCAGGCCGCATATCAACCCAATCCCAGTATATTCCGAAAAGTAAGCAAGATATCGAAAAATTTTATTCTTTATTTTCGATTTGTCTCGTCGTGTTACATAATAATCTATCATTAAATTTGACTTTTGCGAAATTTTTCTTTTGCATTTCAACTCAAGACACCTCACTTTTGATACAGTATATCTCGAGAACTAGGCGAGATATCGAAAATTTTTATTCTTTATTTTTTATTCGTCTCGTCTTTTTAAATAAGAATCCCGTCGTCAAATTTGACTTTGACCAATTTTTCCTTCTGAATTTCAACCAAAAACATTTCACGTTTGAGACAGAATATCTCGAAAACTAAACATGATATCCAAAAATTTTATTCTTCATTTTTATTTGTCTCATCGAGTTACATAATAATCCATCCCCAAATTGCGGCGTTACGTTTATCCTAGAGTCCCCTTGTGGTTTTTGTACATATACCCCATGTCTGTATAGGTTCGGCGTAGCTCCCCACTCTTCCTCCGCCCTGCTTCACTTCAATGCGTGGTGAAGGTCTCTTGCGTCGTATCTATACATACTGTCTCAAAAGATTGGAGTTTCTGGTTGTAATTCACAATAAACGTGTCCCCAAAGTCAAATTTGGTGATAGATTCTTATGTAACACGAAGATTCAAATCGAAAATAAAGAATAAAATTTTTCGATATCTCACTTAGTTTCCAAGATATACCGTCTCAAAAGTGAGGTTGTTACGTTAGGGAGCTTGCATAAACCACGTAGCTCCAATTTGGCCTCCTGTGAACCCCCCCCCTCTCTCCCACGTAGCCATCAGTGGCTTTTGCTTTTACCCCCCCCCCCACCACTATAGCACGTAGCTTATATTCCCTTTTGATTCCAGAAGACATTTTGTACTGTTTTCTCTTGTCAGACGATTTTAAATTTCATAAGGAGGTAGGTAATTAACTGAGGGAAATAAATATTGACATGCTGTTGTGAGATTTCTTCCTCATTTTAACTGTGAAAAATGTTATTAAAGGAAAGCTACGTGGCTTGGCTAGGAATCGCCCCTCCCCCCACGTAGCCCAGCGTAGCATTCCTGTCAACCTTTCCTCCCCCCCCCCTAGACGGGACCACGTAGTTTGTGCACGCTCCCTTATGAGGGGATTCAACGATAACCGTGGCGCAGCAATTTTATGACGAATTCTTATGTAACTCGATGAGAGAAACTGAAAGTAAATAATAAAATTTTTTGATATCTCGCTTAGTTAGAGATATTGTACCTTAAAATTGACGTGATTAGGTTGAAATGTGGCCTGGACCAGAAGAAAACTTTAGCCATATCCATATTTGATGATGAATTCGCACGTAAGTTAATGAGCAGGTAATTCTTATTAACTTGAATAACAAACTGTTTATTTCTACAGTCCTTAAATTTTAGTTGATGTTCAAATAGGTTATATTTTCAAATTCTATTTCAGTAATTGATAAGAATGATTTCAAAATCTAGAAATATAGTTGTAGATATATTTACAAACAGAAACAAGTCATATCTGAAATTTTAAAAATAGTCAATGTTTAGAACTTTTAAGAAAATTATCACTTCAAAGGACCTCATAGTTTCTGAGCTTACTTAGAAGATATTGTACTGTTAGTGATCTATGTAATTTTCCTATCAGAATCAGTGCATTCATAAGTCAGAAGCTAACAACTAATAATAAATTAATTGTTGGTTCTCTTCTGATACACACCGCATTTCAACCTGCCAACATTTCCATTAATATTTGTCGCTACAAAATCAAACTGTGTAGACACATCTAAACACAAGAAATGCATCGCGAACTACATTTCGGACAACAAAGTTTATTTCATCTCGTTTAGTAGTTCGCACGGCACAAATTATCTCCATTAATTTCATCGTACACTTTCAGTGTAAACTTAAACGTTAGTAGAGCATGCAGAATACCATATTCACTGTGTCGCGATGTAAACATGACCCGCTTAAATTAAATTTTCAACACTTGTCTACAATAAGGCTAGCTTTTCAGGTGCAAAATAGTGACATATATTAATTGTCTACACTACACCAACAAAAATTTGAGAACGATATGGTCCTATTGAGAGCAATGAATAAATTTATAGCGAATGGCCCTAATGTTGCAGTTACCTGTTAGATACTTCAAGAACGATAATTACAATGTGACTTACTTATGAAAAGCTATTCCAGGTTTTTTCCTATCTCGTCTGTTTGTGCAACCATATGCAGCACAATTTGTCACTATAGAAAACTTTAGAATATTAGAAAATGAAATATTCTCAGCAGCTGACACAGTGCAAACAGCAGCCAGAACATTTTCTGCTTGTATTTTTTATCAAGAAGTAGTTGTGGAGGTTGTTGTCTATCGACATTTCCTCCTATTTGTTAGTGTATTGTGTCTTTGCTTCAGGTTTGCCTTTATGTTTGCTCCTTATTTATTTATGTTGCTTCTAGTATTGCTAATGGCCTTTTGTGTTTGTGATAAGCTGTATTATATTTACCAAGACTAGCGGTGAGGGGGTTTGTTGACTTCGCTGGTGTTCTGTAGAACTTTTCGGTGATGTTCTTTATTCTTTCAGCGAGTAGTGGGATGCCTGCAGCTGCGAGCAGGTCTACTGTAGGGAACAGGGTTGGTACATGGAGAGCCCTCCGTAACGCCCTGTTTTGCATTGTTTGCAGTCTGGCCAGGGAGGTTTTGGAGGCGTACCCCCACACTGGGCATGCATACTCAATAACTGGTTTGACCAGACTGCAGAAGGTGTTTACGCCAACATTGGGAGCCAACGTGCTCTCCCTGTTGAGAACAGGGTATAATTGCTGGAGACTAGCTGCTACTCGACATCGGAGATCTTCGATATGCCGAGACCATGTGAGTCGCTTGTCCAACGTCACTCCTAAGTATTTTACCGTGGGTGACCATTCAATTTCTTCCCATTTAGTTTGAGTGTTGGTGTAGGATCTCGTCGAGGAGGACGTTTCCCCGTGAGCCTCATCAACATGATTGCTTGAGTTTTTGATGCATTTAATGTGATTCTCCATCTTCCCGCCCATGCTAGGGTTTGCTGGAGAACTTCCTGAAGCCTGCGAATTGCGGCTGCTTTAGACCTGTGGGCGATGAAGAAGGCAGTATCATCTGCATAAAGTGCTGTTCGTACTGATGCTGGTGCTGGAATATCTGCTGTGTATAAATTGTACAGCACTGATCCCAGAACCTTGCGCGACGCCTGCATGAATGGGTCGTCGAGTTGAGAGGGCATCTCCCACTTTCACCCGGAAGGTCCTTCCGCATAGGTAGCTGCGCAGCAGTTTGACAGGCGGTCCAGGGATTCCTTGTTGGTAAAGTTTATAGAGTAGTCTTTTATGCCAGACGGCATCGAAGGCTCTCGCAACGTCTAGCAAGACGAGTGGGCAGTACGCACGATTATTGAAGGCTGTAGTTGCGCTCTCAACAATCCGCATGATTTGCTGGGTCGTCGAATGCCCTTTTTGGAATCCAAATTGAAATTCTGATATTAGACCTTCTTCCTGAATATGCTGATTTAGTCTTTTCAGTAAGAGTCTTTCGAAGACTTTATTTGGCGCTGGCAGAAGGCTTATTGGACGGTAGTTCTGCCGGAAACTGCCATTCTTGCCGGGCTTCTACAGTGCAAACAGCCCAATGTTTTGGTACTCGTACGATGTCCGCCGCGCATGCGCAGTAGGAGAGCAGTTTTTTTCATGAGGTTTCACGGATTTAGCGTTATTTCGTCTCCATGTATTCCTTCCTCCATCGTTCTATCAACACCACCGAGAAAACAAGGCCAGGTTACTGTGTTTGTGACGTCACAGATAGTAGTCATCGATTCATCCATTTGTCATGTATCTACTATTTAGTTCAGCTCTCTTGACAATATTTTTGCTGGTTTTGATTTAGACAACCAAATTACTTTTTAATGAGAACAATTAGTGGAACTCAACGTTTTGTTAGCTTATGGTTATTTTCTTAAGTTTGGGGAATTATTAAAAATAAAACGCAAAAAAAGTTTTATGAAAATATTTAATACATTTTTTATTTACAGGCAACAGTTGAAGGTATTTATTTCTGAATGCAAGAGTATACGGAGTATAAATCATACAGAATATACTTTTTTTATTGACTATATATTTAATACACAACTGTGACAAATCTTATACCAGTTTCATTCTTTTAAACTGTGGCATATTTTTATTAATAATGAAATAATTTTTGTTGTAGTATAATTATTCAGTAAATGTTGATTGAACTGCTCAAAACATATTTTATTTTCTGGATGGTGTTGGTTTTAACCTGAGATGTCAATGCGCGACCGAGCACTGCGGCAGATATAATTGACTCCTTGGAGGAAGGAATATTCCTTCCTCCATGATTGACTCAGTCTCTGATTGACGCCCACTGCCATGGAGGAAGGAATAATATGGAGACGACGCAAGAGACCTTTACCACGCATGGGAGTGAAGCAGGCCGGCGGAGGAGTGGGGGGGCATGGCCGGAGTGGTGGGGGCTTGACCGCTTCCCAACAACACGGGGAATATGTACAAACACCTCAAGGGGACTCTAGGATAAACGTGACGCCGCAAGTCTGGTGATGGATTATTATGTAACTCGATGAGACAAATAAAAAATGAAGAATAAATTTTTTTGATATCCTGCTTAGTTTTCGAGATATTCTGTCTCAAATGTGAAATGGTTTTGGTTGAAATTCAGAAGAAAACAATTATTCAAAGTCAAATTTTATGATGAATTTTTATTTAAAAAGACGAGACAAATAAAAAATAAAGAGTAAAATTTTTCGATATTTCACCTAGTTCTCGAGATATACTGTCGCAAAAGTGAGGTGTCTTGAGTTGAAATGCAGAAGAAAAATTTCGCAAAAGTCAAATTTAATGATGGATTCTTATGTAACACGACGAAAAAACTCGATAATAAGGAATAAATGTTATCGATATCTTGCTTAGTTTGGGGGATATACAACATCCAAATTGAGGGGTTTAGGTTTGGATGCAGGCTGGACCAAAAATTAATTCTGTCAAAGCCACAATGATTACATGGTTGACATGCAGAATGGATATTTCAGTTTTATTACTACCACTTGTGGTTAGTCTGAAATGTGTCCTAGACCAGAAAAAAAGTAAGAGGACCCACTCTAGGGATGAGCAACCCAGACATTTTGTAGGCTGGTACCAGAAATAAAATGTTTATTCAGTCACCTTAATGAACATTCTCTTGATCAAGATGTGTTGTCTAATTTCACAGCCCTACTTATTAGGACAATTGTAAAAAAATTGTCTCTCAGTTAGATTTAGATACGGGGGGGGGGGGGGGGGGAGAATGTTGTACAAAAAAAAGAGACTAAATTAGAAACACATTCCCCAAATTGATTTTGTTCAAAGGCCAATAACTTCTTTATTTATGAAGCCCATTTTTATTTCTGCATGAACCTGTTTCGACATAAATAGATGAGAAAGATTTCAAAATCGGTAAAAATAGGTATAGACGTATTTACAAACAGAAACAAGTCTTATAAGAAGCTTTAAAAATAACCTAAGTCAATGGCCTGAAATAGCAATTTAAAAAATTAATAAAACTCACAGCTTCTCACATAACAGTTAATTTCATCATCCATTGTCAGTATAATCAGCAACGTGACGAAAGAAATCGTAATAGTAAATTCACTGAATCGCGAAGTAAAACACGCCCCTTTAAATCTCATTTTAAACGCTCGTTAAAAAATAATGCTAGTCTATTATGTGCAAAATAGCAAGTTTGCTGATTTTCTACACTACACCAAGAAAAATTTTAGAACAAAGTCATCCCATTGAGAGCTATGACTAAATATTTATAGACGTGCTGCAATGTTTGCGGTGTCTACCGCTCACTTCAACAACGATAATTACAATTCAACTTACTTATGAAATGATATTCCAGGTTCTTTCCTGTCTGGCCTATTTGTGCAACCGTTCGCAACACAAGCTGGCATTTTTAAACACTTATACACAATACTAAATGAAATAATCACTGCATCTACCACAATGTGAACACCTTAATTGTTGGGAAGCGCCATATGGTCGCTACCGGTGCTGCCACCATGCGGGAGAGTTTAGTGCTTGCTTCACCGATTTAACGTCACTTCTCCTCCATATAATTCCTTCCTCCATGGTACTATCCATGGAGGAAGGAATTATATGGAGTAGAAGTGAGCTTAAATCGGTGAAGCAAGCACTAAACTCTCCCGCATGGTGGCAGCACCGGCAGCGACCATATGGCGCTTCCCAACAATTAAGGTGTTCACATTGTGGTAGAGGCAGTGATTATTTCATTTAGTATTGTGTATAAGTGTTTAAAAATGCCAGCTTGTGTTGCGTACGGTTGCACAAATAGGCCAGACAGGAATGAACCTGGAATATCATTTCATAAGTAAGTTGAATTGTAATTATCGTTGTTGAAGTGAGCGGTAGACACCGCAAACTTTGCAGCACGTCTATAAATATTTAGTCATAGCTCTCAATGGGATGACTTTGTTCTCAAATTTTTCTTGGTGTAGTGTAGAAAATCAGCAAACTTTGCTATTTTGCACATAATAGACTAGCATTATTTTTTAACGAGTGTTTAAAATGAGATTTAAAGGGGCGTGTTTTACTTCGTGATTCAGTGAATTTACTATTACGATTTCTTTCGTCACATTCGTGGTCGGACTTGGGAGGAAACTGTAATTCTTTTTCCTCTTCAATAATTCGATGATGTCTTGATGTAAAATTTATAATATGTTCTGGAGCATGATTAACAATTTTTCCAGGAGTATACAATTACCAGTGTTTGCATATTTCACTTCACATTTCAAGAGTAGTTTTTTTTTTTTTTTATAAGCTGCTTTAAAGTGTATGGGCAGTGGGATTGTTTGAATTCCTCCCCCCCCCCCTCCACCCCCCAAAGATCTGATACATTGTAAAAATATTTCAAAGTGATCCTGACTAAATTTATATGCTAATATATATTTTAAGATTTTTTGATCAATAACTAAGGAATTAAAGAAATACTTCAAACATGAATCAGAAAACCTAAGAATCCAGTGCTCCTACTGCTGTCAAGTATTATCTTGCCATATGGTGACACTTTCAAATTACATATATAACTTTCTGTTTCAATCAATCTTGTATCACTGTTTCCTAATTACACTTGGATATTATGGAGCGTGTGCTCCATTGAAATTAAATAAAATAATAATACCCTTAGTCTTTTTTGTGGCTGTATATGTTTTGGCAAATAAAATTCTATTAAAATAATTTTTAACAGACTTTTTTTCCTTAATTTCTAATGTTTATAGATAGCATCAATTTAGATACATACATAAGAGAGCGTGCATAAACCACATAGCTCCAATTTGGCCTCCTGTGAACCACTATCCCTCCCCATGTAGACCAACTTGGCTTTTGCCTCCACCCCCCTTCCCCCCCCCCTCACCTAGCAAGTAGGTTTTTTTTCCCCTTTTGATTCCAGAAGACATTTTGCACTGTTTTCTCTTGTCAGACTATTATAAATTACATAAGGAGATAATTAGCTGAGGGAAATAAATAGGTTTAATTCTAGATCATGATACTGCTACAACTACTTTAGGCCTACTACCAGTACAGGGATCTAGCTTTTTTTTTAATTGTTCCTAGCAGTTGAGGTTAGGTTGAAATACATCCTGGACCAGAAGAAAAATGTCATAAAAGTGGTACGGATAATTCTTTGATAGCTGCGTGCGGCAGAAAGGTGCTATAGCGGTATCGCCATCTAGAATTAAACCAATAAATATTCACATGCTGTTGTGAATTCCATTCCTCATTTTAACTGTGACAAATTTTATGAAAGGATAGCTATGTGGCCTGGCTTGGAATCCCCCCCCCTCTCCCTACATAGCTCAACGTAGCCTTCCAGCACCCCCCCCCCCCGGACCAGGCCGTGTAGTTTGTGCACGGTCCCTACCTTTAACCACATGTTAATTCATTATTAATAATGTGAAGTAAAGGAAAATAATGAATCAAATTCTGTGTCATAAAGTTACTTGTACATTCCTGTAATAGCAACAATTGTGAAACGGCTCTTTTATTTTTAAAGGTAATAATAAAGCCTCTGCCCTTTTAAACAGAAGTTGAAGTAGAGTTCTTCTAGCGTGATAAGTTATTTTGTTGAAAAAAGTATAGGCTTGTTCAGACAGTGACTCATCATCACATTTATGATTGGAGCACACTTGCTTGAAGTTACTTAAAAGAACACCGCATGATGCCAACCATACATTATAGTAAAGTATCACTCTTTACTTTTTGTTGATACACTTTATACTAACTATAAATTATGCGGAAACATTTTATTTCTGGTACCAGCCTACAAAATGTCTGGGTTGCTCATCCCTAGAGTGGGTCCTCTTACTTTTTTCTGGTCTAGGACACATTTCAGAATAACCACAAGTGGTAGTAATAAAACTGAAATATCCATTCTGCATGTCAACCATGTAATCATTGTGGCTTTGACAGAATTAATTTTTGGTCCAGCCTGCATCCAAACCTAAACCCCTCAATTTGGTTGTTGTATATCCCCCAAACTAAGCAAGATATCGAAAACATTTATTCCTTATTATCGAGTTTTTTCGTCGTGTTACATAAGAATCCATCATTAAATTTGACTTTTGCGAAATTTTTCTTCTGCATTTCAACTCAAGACACCTCACTTTTGAGACAGTATATCTCGAGAACTAGGTGAAATATCGAAAAATTTTACTCTTTATTTTTTATTTGTCTCGTCTTTTAAAATAAAAATTCATCATAAAATTTGACTTTGAATAATTTTTTCTTCTGAATTTCAACCAAAACCATTTCACATTTGAGACAGAATATCTCGAAAACTAAGCAGGATATCAAAAAATTTTATTCTTCATTTTTTATTTGTCTCATCGAGTTACATAATAATCCATCACCAGATTGCGGCGTCACGTTTATCCTAGAGTCCCCTTGAGGTGTTTAACCATACTCCCCGTGTTTGTTGGGAAGCGGTCAAGTCCCCACCACTCCGGCCATGCCCCCCCACTCCTCCGCCGGCCTGCTTCACTTCCATGCGTGGCAAAGGTCTCTTGCGTCGTCTCCATATTATTCCTTCCTCCATGGTACTATCATGTGTCGTTATAGCAGTGTATCTCTGACTTATGCTTTTTTTTTTTGGTTCAGTTTCGATCACGAATTGAGGTAAAGAACTCGCGAGAACTATTGAGGATGCTAAACCTTTTAATCACCACTCCTGCTTTATGATGTATAATAACAAACCTATTCTTTTGGGGGAACCAAGTGTTGCTATGTTTCTGTTCTATATATGAGATTCCTGTGTTTGCTGCACTCACAGTATTTCGTCTAACAGAGCCACTGTGTCATTACTACGACTTCATTGGTGGAACTTATAATATGTCTAACAGATATCATTGTCAGACATCATTTTGGTCCAGATGGCGTTATAACCTGACAGCAATGAGTTCTGCAATCCATGCAACTTGCAATTACGCTTCCAAATACTCATTCAGAAAATTTCAAATATTTACATATAATCGAGCACCAACTTACAGCACACTTAAGACACAAGTTGTTACAACAAATCACCACACGCTAATGACAATAAAATTTACTATGTATTTACAGTTAGATGGGAACAATATGTTTAAATGAAACGATCCCAGTAAAGGCAGCACACATCCCAGTGACATCACTGACAGATGTGAAAAACGAGGAACTGAATTGCAGTCTGGAAGTGGATATCAATTTGTACGCAAAGTGAAAATCAGTCAAATCACTGACAGTACTGCCAATTAATGTCTAATTCTCTATGATGTGTAGATACCAACATGATTCGTAAAAACATTCAATATTGTTTTGTACCTGTAATAACTTTGCAAGTTGTTCATTTGCCAAATTCACCGATTTTGTCGATTACGATAATCAAAACTCGTGGTCATAGGAAGCTGAAAATTTGTACACAGATACATTTTTATGCCCAAATTATATGAAAAGTCTCAGATTGGCGAATTTCCGTATGTTTACCCATTCTTAACCCAAACGTGAAAACGCATTCTACCCTAATATCCTTATTAGCCTCAGATTTTCATTATAGACGGAACTTTAAAAGTTAATTTGTTAAATTTTGCTTCGTTCCTGTCTTAGTTTGAAAGTTAGTGATTTTTAACGGAATACGACACTCCATCCTCTTAATTCTACCATAGGTCTAAATCGCGTGGTAATAGAAACAGGTTGGTATATATATATTTTCCTCCCCAATTTATAAAAAATGTAGAATATTTCCGATTTTGCTTTTAATTATCTAATGGCAACCCTAAACTAAAAACGTTTCGCCAATTCAGAGGTTTTTTAAATGGAACACTATTGTTTTCATTTTTTCATGAATCACTTTTTTCTTAGTTTCAACTAGTACAGAAATTATATGTTAATTGCATTGTTCTACAAGGTCTGTCCTGGATAAAACCAGACTAAAGCTGTAGAACTTGATTTAATGAAACTATTGTAAAGTAGAGTTAAAACTCCTTAATGTAACATCCTTGTGCAACAACACAGCGTTTCCAGTGGTTCTGCCATTGAAGATATGCGTCCTGGAACTCCTGTTCCGAGATACTGTTCAGAGTCCTTGTCACAGCTGCTTGAAAAGTTTCGATGGACTCGAACCGGCGTCCATTGATGTCCCTCTTGAGCCGGCGAAACAGGAAGAAAAAAAAAAAAAAAAAAAAAAAAAAACAACACAGGGTGACACACTAGGGCTATAAGGAGGTTGATATTTTTTAGGGTCAAAACGTCTGGTACATCGCCATTATGATTGTCATGGTGCAGGGTCCAGTCGTCAGCGATTCGGGACGAGCGCGGGTGACGGCATTGAGAAGTCTTTCCAGGACTTGACGTAAATGTGGAATTGACCGTTGTCTCTGCTGGTACGAACTCCCTGGAACTCCCTGTGAACAACTCCTTCGGCGTCATGAAACACAATGAGCATCATTTTGATTTGCTCTCTTCATCCTCAATGCTCTCTCTTCCCTCCTTAAGGGCCTCATGCCAGACAAAAACCTGAAATCTTATCAAGCATCCATCGCAATACACTGTTCTTGACATTTCCAGAGTCTCTGTGCCCCAATTTCTTGAGCCTGACAAAAAAATTTATTGGTGTACTATTGCTCAATCAAATGAGGCATTTTGTGGCTGGCCAAGGACTCTGTAAATCATCTCGGAACAGGAGCTCGAAGACGCGTATCTTCAGTGGCAGAACCTCTGGAAACAGTGTGTTGATGCACATTGATGTTACTTTAGGAATATTAACTATAGTTTCTACATTTTCAATAAATCAAGATTTACAACTTTAGTCTGGTTTCATTGAAGGCAGACCCTGTATAAGCCTTTAATAAACATATTAAATATTTCGTTGTTCCTGTGCTCAGTTTGGAAGGTACTTAGTATTTACTTATGATGGCAGTTACATCTACGGCACCTGGCGCTGCTCGTCCAGGACGCACACCCATTGTTTCCACATAGCACGCACATTTTTAAATTCTCTCGTTTGATGATTTTTGTTTGAATGCTCAAACAGTATTTATGACACTTTGTGGACCACCCAGACGTTTTAGAATCAGAAGTTTATAAACAGAGAATTGTTGTTTTCACTGTTTTATTAATTTCAACTGGTGCAGAAGTCAAGTTTTCGTTGGAGCTTCAAAAGAGAAGCTATTTCTGTAAATACAAGTTGAAAGTTAAACTTGCACAATTTGAGATTAAAGGGAAGCGTTGCTGGAAATACACAGACAAAGTATATGAAGCATTCCGTAAGTGATGAAGGTAACTATAGTGCGCTCCACGAACGATGGCGGCCCAGTTTAGCGAGGTTCTGCGCAGATACGTCATCACTCTGCCAGTAGCCAATCGAATTCAGTAGCAATCCAGCGCTTGTCGTGGTTACACGAGTGTCGAGTTCGAAGTTTTTGTGTAGTGGGCCGTGAGTATTGCTATAATTCCTATATAAAATAATGGAAGACGAACAGCATAAGCGTCAGGTTATGCAAAGGCAAAGCAGACAGAAAATTTTTAAAGTTTATACATATTTTAAGCGCTAGGCAGACGCTGGAGGGCCAACCTACGATGTTGCCAAAGCTCAAGAGAGGACTGCTGAAGCGTGTGGTGTTAGCCTTAGAACTGTGCAACGAATAGTTAAGGAGAGTAAATCATCATTACAGGCAAGTGGGAGCGTGCTTTTGAAGTCACCAGGTAAACATCATAGACGCCAAAAGCCTGTGACAGGTTTAGATGACTTTAATAAAGACGTTCTCAGGCGCAAGATACACGACATGTATGCCGCAGGAAAATTTCCTACTGCGAAAAATCTGACAGTAATAATGCGCGAATCTATAGGGTTCGAGGGAAGTAAAGGGTCCATGTTACGTATTTTAAATAATATGGGTTTCAAATACGCGAAATGTAACGATGGGAGGAAATTTCTTATGGAACGTTCAGATATCGCTGCTGCAAGGTCCATGTTCCTGAGGAAAATGCATGAAATAAGGCAACAAGAAGGAAATACTGAAATTTATTACTTGGATGAGACTTGGGTAAACCAGAATCACACGAAAAGTACTTGTTGGACATTGAATGATAGTTTAGGGGGCCTGAAAGTTCCGACTGGTAAAGGTGCCCTTTTAATCATTTGCCATGCTGGGTCTGCTGCATCTGATTTCATTCCTGAAAGTAAATTAGTTTTTAGGTCCAAACATAGCAGTAACAGTGATTATCATTGTGAAATGAATGCTGCAACATTTAGTCAGTGGTTCAAAAACCAGTTCCTACCATATTTAGCCCCACATTCCATAATTGTAATGGATAATGCAAGTTATCACTCGGTTGTAAGGGAAAAAGCACCAAGTAGCAACAGTAAGAAGGCTGATATAGTTGAATGACTCTCCATAAATTATGTTCCACACTCTGCTTCTCAGACTCGTGCAGAATTATTACAATTAGTTCAAATGTATCGTCCACGCGAGAAGAAATATGAACTTGATGCTATCGCTCAAGAACACGGTCACAGGGTTTTGCGTCTGCCACCGTATCACTGTCAGTATAATCCTATCGAGCTTGTGTGGGCACAGGTTAAGCGATTTGTGGCAGAAAGAAACTGTACTTTCAAAATCGCCGATACAGAAAAGTTAGTTCATGCCGCTATTGAAACTGTGACTGTAAAATCATGGGTAGACTGTGTTCGACATATCTTCAAGAAGAAGACTTCAAGAGGGAGAGTTTTATAGATAATGCCTTGGAGCGATTTATTATTAACCTACGAGATTCTGGATCAGATACTGATACGAGTGATGAAGATCAAGACACAGAATAAATACAGGTATGACAGTGCACTTTTGCTTGTTATAAATCATGACGGTATATCAGGATATGAATGTATCTTACTTACCTCAATTTAACTGTGTCTGTTTTTACTTGTTATTTTTCTAAACAAAATCTAAGCAATGACATACGTTTGATATATTTGAAGTGCTTTGTATTCGTTTATTGAAGGTTGTTCACTGTTGTAACAATTGGAACATAATTGTTTGCTGCGGCTGAAACTTTCTGTCATTCTTGTCTCTCTTTAGAGTATTATCATGTAAAGGGTTGCTAAAACTCATATTATTATTATTAATAGAAGTATTAGTAAGAGTAGCGCAATTACTAAACTTTCTTCCCCACCCTACGTCGCTCGTTTCCGGCTGGAAACATGGCAACGTCACATACCGTGTGCCATTACTATTTCTCTCTCTCTCTGCGCGGGCCGCCGTTGTTCGTGGAGCGCACTATAGAACCATTTAGAGAAGCATTTAGGGTCAATTGAAAGTTTGCCTGGTGAAATTACCGGACTCAACTAAAAGGACTTCTACAATAAAAATCGGTGGCACTAACATGAGAACTTAATAATATCTATGCGAAAGAATGGTTTAATTTGTAACAATGTAACTTAAAGAAATTTATGTTTCAGAAGAGCATTCATTATCTTGAACAGAGTGGAAGGTGTGTTTTGTAAACAATCTCGTACTTAGTCGTTGGAATGTATTGCTTATCATTAACAGTTGTGATTCTAGTAAAAATTAAAAATTTTGCTTTGCGAAATCGTTCAAAAAACATTTTTTCCCCATTTACTGCCAACGATGAAATCATTTTTGGTACAATGTGACTTCAGTTTCTATTATTTATCAACAATTTCTGAGCTACTATTGTTAAAAAATCAAGTATAAACTGTTTTTGGTTTAGCTGTATGTCAAAAACCTAACCAGGTGATTCTCTTGTTATTATGAATCAGAATTTAATTTCTTTCTTGCTCCAAGGAAAAAAAAAACACAGAAAAATTGTCTAAAATCCAATATTTTTTAATGTTCGCAAATAGTTACTCCCTTACTGCCAACACAGAAAAAAAAATTTCCCCTCCCTCTAAATGTATTTGTCTTGTAGGCGGTAATGTTTCTGGTTTTCAAATTAATAACACATAATGGTCTCATAGATTTTCTGACAAGTCATATCCATATTTGCTCTCTCCCCTAAATCCATATACCAGAATAAACACGCACCATGCTGTATAAGGCAAGTGATATTATTTTGGAGATAAGAATATCAGAAGGAAAATATGTATAACCCACTGCTACAACAATGCATTCAATGTCTGCTTACAAATTTAAAAAAAAAATATTTTCTATAGTGATATCAATCTGTGTATAATAGCAACTAAAATATCTACTTCACAAAAAATAACAACTAGTTCTGGTCTGTATAAAATCACATTCTGTTCAATGCACTCACTCAGTTATACCAACGCTTCTAGTTCCAAATAATACTACTGCAATGTACGCTGAGGATAAATTATATAAAATCCACACAACGACGTCCATATGGCAAGAAATCTTCTCAGGAAGCAATAGAACATTTATTATTATTATTTTATAATTTTTTTTTTTTTTTTTTTTTTTACTTATAGCTTTACTCATCGTCGACGTCGTGTATATTGCAGGCGGGAAAGAACTGAGATAAAGGAATGGGAAGGGATTTGACCAAAGTCCTTGAAGCAATTATCATGGCATTCACCTCGAGTGAATTGGAAAAACCATGGAAAACCAAAATATGAAAGCTCAGGCAGGGATTCGAACCCACGTCATCCTATATGCGAGGCCAGAACGTTACTGATCACACACGAAACGATAAATCACTGGCACATTCAGTTAAACCATGAGCATACAAAAATAATTAAACATTTACCAAAGAATCACCTCCTGAAATACATTATGCTAAATGGCATAACGTGCAGTCTGGACAATCAATCAGTTAATTACTACGGAGTGGATCTTTGTCTGTGGTTAATGAAGAGTTGATTGACATCTATACTTTAAAATGAGGGCTGAGATAGATGCCTTCGAAACAGGAACAAGTGTGACTTCTTTTACATGGCTGGAAGCCCAAGAAGTGTTTATTTAAAAAGTATCTTGACTCACAAATAATTTTAACACATAATATGGTTATCTTCGTATGTTTTGTTCTTGGCAACAAAATGACCCTCCTGAGTGTTAAAAGGTCAAATATATTCTGTGAATGTTTCTTAAGTAAATTAAAACAATCAAATTATAATTGCCCTGTTATTATTATTATTACTGATACTACTGTCAATTTATTTTATTATTACAAACAGCTTAGTTTATAGTAAATTTTTCCTAGTGTACCATATTGGCTGACATAAATGATGTCAATATATGTAATATATAAATGAAGTTGAATATTAACCTCCTAAAGCAAAACTGGAATGTTAATAAACAAAATAATCCTAATTCTCTCACAGTGCCTTAAGAGCAGGGGCTGGAGGGGATACACTGGGAGTTATGGTCATTGGAATGAAATGGTAAATAAACTGACACTAGAACAATTTATGTACATTCTGATTACAATTAATATTTACTTTAAATGTGATAAAGGTTTTCTTGAAAACCAAAGTTAACAACAAAAAATAAAAAGAATACTTCAAACAAAAAGTTAACAATTAAAAATATAGATTTAAAATCAATATAATTACAGAGCACAAAGCAATTCTTAATAATATATATATTTGAAAATAACCATCAACACAATGATGTTACTAGATACAAATCAAAAATGCAAAATAAAGCCGCCAATATTATAATTACTGGGTATAAAGTAATGCATTAAAAATATACATTTGAAAATAACCATCAACACACTGATGTTGCTAAATATAAAATGAAAACACGAAACAATTTGAGTAAACTTAAATTTCCATGCAGTGTTAAAAAGTTATTAGACCTTAATGTTCTATCTCCAACAACAAACATGCAAAAAAAAAAATAATCTAATCAAAAAAAGTTGTGACATCCACACCACTATATTCAGTGATTATTCATACATTTCAGATTCAGCCAGATGTCTATCACTCCTCCAACCAGAGTGGGTCCAAAAAATCGGGATTCTAACAACTTATGAACTAACTTATTAATAACATACGAACATTACTCACACCTCATTTAAAATTCTTATCAAATAATTGCAAACAATTATTTAATAAAATAATAACTGCTATAATAAATCTTGGAATAGTGTCTATGATGCAATTGTTTTAGTCAGTACTTACTCTAGTTGTATGAAACTGCATTTCACAAAAACAAATCCATTTTATAGTATTACTGGATATAATTAATCATAAAAAATTAAATAATATAAAGCACCTGGAAGATAGATTAGCCATTATATAAAAACAATACTTCATCATCCTATAATTCTTAATTTATGTCAAATAACGCTAAAGGCAGTAGAAAGAAATTATTTGGGCCAACAAATGTTGAGACAGAAGTTGAATCCACATGAAAAAATCTTATTACCTACATTTGATTAAATATTTTCTCTGACAAACCTGGAAGAAGCAAATGTTAATTTGAAAGTATTAACTGCTTCATTTCAATTCCTGCAGACGCCAAAATGATTTTTTCACAAATACATAATAATTACTTGACAATTGATATTTTCAGAACACAGTTGTACCTGAATGAACACGAGGCTTTTCCGCACATCTACCAATGGAATGGTAATTTTCAGTGTTACTTCTAATATATTTTTAGGACACTATAATGAACACACTTATGATATTTAAGGTTACCAGAACCTGTTAAATATTACGCACAAAATTAAAAGAAAGTTGGCTCACCTAAACCAATTCTCTATCTTAAGAAATTTCCTCACTTTGTAAAGGATTTTACTCAGAATTCGTAAGAAAATCAACATTAACGTAAAAAATGTTATTACTAGCCCGATGATACCAAGACAGAGTAAACTATTTACCATAGAACGCAAAAGTAAATTGATATTCACTTTACTGAACAATCTTACACCATTTAAGAGTTCCATTATCACAGACTATGTAAAAGTCATTTCACTAACTCCACAAGAAAATTATAGTTCACCTAATAAATTCAATTTTGCCTTTTACAAGTCCCAGACTTCGTAAACACCTGCCAACAAAGTTTCCCACAAAATGGCGATCCTCCAACGGCCTACAAGATGCACACTACTGAAAAGATTTTTAATATTCCTCTCAATAAAAACGACGTTTTTCCTATTGAACATGCCTAGGTTTGCAAGCTTCCAAACTTCAATAAAAGATTTACAATACACCACAAGAAACTTGCCGTTAATAAATGAATCAGCTTATGCTTTTTAAGGTCATAAGACTGTGTAAAAGATTTTCCACAAATTTCACATGAATATGGTCGCTCACCTAAATGAATCCGCTTGTGCCTTTTAAGACTCCCAGACTCTGTAAAACATTTCCCACAAACTTCACAAGAAAATGGTTGTTCGCCTAAATGAATCCGCTTGTGCTTTTTAAGATCCCTTGATTCTGTAAAACATTTCCCACAATTTTCACAAGAAAATGGTCGTTCACCTAAATGAATCAGCTCATGCTTTTTAAGACTGCCAGACTCTGTAAAACATTTTCCACAAACTTTACAAGAAAATGGTCGTTCACCTAAATGAATCCGCTTATGCTTTTTGAGATACCTTGATTGTGCAAAATATTTCCACAAACTTCACAAGAAAATGATCGTTCACCTAAATGAATCCGCTTGTGCGTTTTAAGATTGCCAGATTCTGTAAAGGACTTCCCACAAACGTCACAAGAAAATGGTCGTTCACCTGAATGGACCCGCATATGCTCTTTAAGATATCCATAACGTGAAAAAGATTTTCCACAAACATCACAAGTAAATGATCGTTCACCTGTATGAATCCGCATGTGATCTTTAAGATGTCCAGAACGTGAAAAAGATTTTCCACAAACATCACAAGAAAATGGTCGTTCACCTGTGTGAATCTGAATGTGGACTTTAAGGTGTCCAGATTGAGTAAAAGATTTTCCGCAAATTTTACATGAAAATGGGCGTTCACCTAAATGATCCGCTTGTGCTTTTTGACATCATGAGACTGTGTAAAAGATTTTCCACAAATTTCACATGAAAATGGCCGCCCAACTAAATGATTCCGCTCGTGTTTTTTAAGACTACCAATCATTGTAAGAGACTTTCCACAAAATTTACAATAATATGGGCCTTTACAAAAATGAATCCCCTTTGGTCTTTTATGATGCACAGAGGGAATCAAAGATTTTCTCCAGAGTTGACAATAAATGGGGATTTCACCAAAATGAATCACCTGATGTCCTTTTATTTGATCATGATTTGTAAACGCATGATCACAAACTTTATAATGTGAAGGATTCACTTGAATCTATTTTCTGACACTTCTCTAAACAGAAAGAAATGTTTAAAGGATTCTTCCACTTATTTGGATTTACAGGTGGTTGTTCATCAGACTGACTTATTTCACTGCTGTATTTGTATTTTAATCTCTTGCTGTAGCAGTTCCTAGAAAACTGTTTCTCTTCCATGTGGTTTTCCACACACTTAGTTAGCAGGAATTTTGCTTCTTATAATTGGGAATAGTAACACTGACCATCGTAATAATATCTAGAAATAAAAATAGATAGTCATGTTGATGTTGGAATGATAACATGTTAGAGAAATATATTGCAAATACAGCTTTAAAATGATGGTACTGTTGATTTGATAACTTGTAGTTAAAATGTACTTATATGTTACAAGAGGTAATAAACCAAAACTAAAATAAACCATAACACACCAGTAACAGTATTTGGTTTCATATTTTTTTTATCAATTAACTGTTCATTGTATTTTTTTCTATTTCCAATCAATAGTATAATTTTATGAATTATTTAATATATAGACATGTTCCTGCATAGTTCCTCTGCTTAGCTGCCAAAATAGTTTTCATTTACACTAAAAAAAATGTTGTGGAATAATAAATCCAAGGAACAAATTGTGTATGACAAGAAGAAAAAACCAAAAGATTGGAAGCTACCTTTCGTTTTATATAACTAATGAAGACTGTAAGTGCATAATATCAGAAAGGAAAACAGATGTTAATGAAAATTAATTAGGATTGTTTAGGAGACCATATTTTGAGAGACATTTCATAAGCATTGTGACATCTAAAAGGAGAGGAAAGCCCAGGGATATATTGAATTTCACTACACTTATCAAGGTATTAAAGTAAGACAACGGGCTTATTGTAGAAACTAATTATGTGACATATGTGAATAGAAAAATACCCAATAATTTGAGAATGTTTACTGTGCACCAAGAAAGTATTTGCACACAAAATATGAAGAACTTTCCAACACTAAAAATTGATTTATCTGCAGATAAAACCCAATAGCCTATCACTAAACTACAGCTAACTAATGACCAGTTAAGTTTAAGAAAAGAAGAGGGACCAGAGAAGCAATTTAAATTATTATGTTCATTTCAGAGAAGAGTATAAGGAAAACTTATACAGCCTGCACAGATCATAAGAAGGCTTTGAAAACTTGATGTTCTTTAATTTGATTAATTGCAATGGAGGACACCCCCAGTGGCAATTTCCCTACCACCCAAATTCCCCTAGCCTACACTCGCCTATACTTGCCCTCTACTAATTTTAACTTTAAATTCTTTTAACGTTTTGTAGGTTATTCATCATTCTCCCTCTTGGTAACTGATTCATCCCTGACATCCTTACCTAAAAAAGAAAATCTTCCCACAGCCCTTGTGCCTGAAATAGAGTGCCAGCTTGTGGTCATGGATCATCTTTTCCCTGCCATGAACTACTTTTCATACCTACTGCAATATTTTTCCATGCCTCATTGCCAGTATAACGCCCTCTACACTCCCATTACCTCCCTCCTCCTGTCTTGCAATGAATCCCATTCCAGCTCCTTTATCATATCTGTCACTGATTGCATTCTGCGATAATTTCCAGAAACAAATCTAGCAGCCCTTCTTTGCCCCTTCTCCCAACTCCTGTATTTGATACTCAAATGCTGGGTCCCATACTACACTACCATATTCGAGCAATGGTCTTACCAAAGTTTTGTAACTCAATTCCTTTACTTCTCTCGTGCATCCCTCATGACTCTCTCCAACAAGTGCAGAATTTTAAAACCTTTCCTACCTGTCCAATGTGTCCTGCCCAGTTAAGCTAGTTATCAAATGTAATGCCAAGATATTTACATTTCAAGTCTTCAGCAAGCAATTCTTTCCCCACCTTACATTCATAATTATCCTTTTGTTTTTTATTTGTGTATCTAATTAGCTGACTCTTCTTTGCATTTATCTTCATCCCATGTTTACCAACCCATCTAGATATCCTGTCCAAATCATCCTGCAACTGTTTACGGTCCTCTATCCTTTTGATCCTTTTATACAGCATAATGTCATCTGAAAAAATCTAATTTCAGATAGTAAACAATCAACACAATTATTTATTAGAACAATGAATAGCAATGGTCCCAATACGCTACCCTGCGGCACTCCCATTTTTACTTCCACTTCCTTTGATACCGCATTTTCCACCCTAACTTTCTGTTTTCTACTTTCAAAAATCTTCTACCCAGCAAATCACTTTCTCATCCACTCCAATAGTTTTTTACCTCATTTACTACCATTTTGTGGACTTACTCTGTCAAACGCCTTTGAAAGATCTAGTGCTGCACTATCAATTTGAATAGGACGTAACTAAAGTACAAGATTGAAGAACCATATAGAAACTGTATAATAATAAAACTGTGATAGGCTAATCTGATTCGGAAAATATACATCATAATCAAAGATTGATAAACAGGGTAAGGATTGGGCCTTTCCTTTCCTCGTTCTATTCAGTACAAAAGCACTGCAAGTTGTGAACAATCAAGTAAATGCAAGGATATTCATTCATGGATACAACATAGATATATCGAGACTTGCAGATGACATTTCAGTTGTTCAGGAAACGAAAGTGATTTGGGTGAAACACTTGCATAAAATAAAAGGGGTCCTTTAGAGCATTATAACCTGAACAATTAATTGAGCAAGTTAAAGGTACCATGGTAGCATATTAATAGAAAATGGGGTGTGGCAGAAAAGAAAAACTACCTAGAATCAAGCAAACTAAACAAGCTTTAAATAAATGAAAGAAACCTGTAAAAATATAAGAATCTTGTAAAAGATATATTTGGTGCATAATCTAATAAGGAAGTGAGTTATGGAGCATAGGTATGAAGGAAAGGAAATTACTGGAGACATCTAAGTTCTGGCACAACAGACAAGTGCTGAAGATAAGCTGAATGCATTGTATCACTAATTATAAAGTATTCAGAAGAGTTTCTGAGAAAATTAGTTTCAGGAAAAACCTACAGAAAACATAAGATGACAGGCTATGTTTTGCAACATGGTGGTTTGCTTAAGGTGATTTTTAAATGAAAGATAGCTGGAACAACCAAAGAAGGTAAATATTAAGCTGTATAAATTAAAATGTAATAGCTTTACAGAATTAAAAAGGAAGGCAGAGATGTAATATAAACTGACAAATGCCACCAACGAATCCTGAGATTGTTAACCAAAAGAAGAACTGCTAAAAATCACAATTAATGGCCCACATTCTCTTCTGCCTCTTGGGTTCAATGATTCTGCAGCTCGAGGAGGAGATTAAATGCCGCAATAATAACAATATTCTGTTTGTTTTTAAGTCTAATAGATGTATTGTCACTGTCATCTATGGTAAATGGTGATTTATTCCCATATTCTAATTCTACCTTCCAGTCTAAAATAAAATTCCTCCATTACTATATCATCAATGGCCTCCACATCTAATTTCATGTGTTTTAGGATCCATCAAATCTTAATTCAATATCAGCAATATTGATCCCATATTATTTTGCCATGCCTAAGTAATGATATTACAAAGAAATTCCTCCTTTCTTTTCTTAGTACATCTCCCCCCTACCATCTCTCATATATTCTATTACAACCTTCCTTAACATCTCCTTAATGGGTCCTTACTAACATGTTTAAAAAACACGCAATGATATTTACGGTTAATGTCCTTTCCCTGGACATTAGAGATGCATACTTATACATTTATTCCACAATCTCTTACCCAATAAATAATTCCTTTTTGACATCCAAATTAATTCCATGCTAACTAACAACTCACCTAGATGATCACCCTAAAATAAAAATGTGACAACTAACATTGCCATTTAAAAAATAACAAAAAATGGTCTATGGTATCCTAACCACACTTTTCACTATTTTTTTTTCCAGATGTATAATCTCATTACTGAGCATATGCTGCTCATTAATGGTACACTGAAACTTGACACCGAAGTTCTTAGAATGTATTCTCAATCTATCTGACTTTAATATAGCTTACTTTCAAATCCAACTCACTCAGCTAACTATACAAATCTTACCTATAGGTTCAACTACAAAATTCTCATTTTATGTTAATCTTAGCTCAAATTATAGTATAAAACTACTGATCACAAAAAAATTAAAATCAAACTTTAAATAAACTGCAGAATGATTATAAAATAGTAAGGCCTCATCTTACCTTCTTTGAGCAATTTTGCTGGTGGATTTATGACAAGTGCAGTTTTGTAATATCCTCAAAGTTTTCAGAGTAGTATCTGCATACATACAAGGGAGCTGAGATAGCTGAGACATGGGTGAACACATGTTTTGTTAGAGAGCACCAAGACAAAAAAGTATCTGCACAGAATGCACAAGAAAGTCCAATTAATGAAGGCTGTTTAAAACAATTTTCCTTAATCTCTTCGAAATGGTGGCCATTCAACTTTGACTGACTTGAGAAAATTTGATTACAGTTTTGGCAAATATGTAATGGTGAATTTAGCAATAGACTAAAATGACTAAAAACATGCCTAATTAGCAATTTCCTAGTGGTGAAATACTGAAGGCACTTGGCGCATGTATACTGTGATGGCCTGAATGCTGACATGATGCTCTCACAATTCCACTCAAATTGCTCTCATCAGATTTCAACAGGCTAATATCATTAGTTCACAAAACAGAGTGTTTTAGTGAAACTTGATTTTTGACCTGTAAAAAGATATAGAAAAAATAATTTCAATTTCTTTAATGCAAAACAGTGCGAAGGAGTTGCAGTGTTAGCAAATATATAATATAAATAAAGATGAGAAGTCTGTGATCTGTTTGGAAATTAATATATATATATATATATATATATATATATATATACTTTACAGCAACTAACCTGGTACTCATTATTATGAAAGACTCAAATGTAATATAATGTATCACATACATGAAATTCAATGGCAGTTACTAATCATTGCTAGTCAGTGACTAGTGCATATAGGAGTCAACTGTGATCTGCTACTATACAGTAGGGAGAAGGGTGGTTAAAAAAACTACTCCATGTTCGATTTTCAGAATCTCAGACCAGCCTTTGATTTGTTTATCTTATTTTTATTTAATTAAATTGCAATTGAGCGCACTATACCGGTGGCAATTTCCCTACATACCCATCTTTCCCCTTTCCTGCACCCACCTACAATTGCCCTCTACAAATTTCAACTTTAAATTCTTTCAATGTTTTCAGTAAATTAATCATCATTTCTCTAGGTAATTTAAAAGATTCCTTGGCACCATACAAGATAAAGAGACTCCTCCTACCTCCTTGTGCCTGAAATCGAGTGCCAGCTTTTTTTCATGGTCATCATTTCCATTCCATGCATTTTAATTCTTACTCCAATACCTCTTCACCAATAAATGCCTTGTACACTCCCATGAACCTCTTTACACTCCTCCTGCTTCAAATGAATCCCATTTCAGCTCTTTTATCATACCTGTTACTGATTGCATTCTGTGATAATTCCTGGAAACAAATCTAGCAACCTTTTTTACACCCCCTCCAACTCCTATATGTAATACTCAAAATGTGGATCCCATACTACACTACCGTATTCAAGGAATGGTCTCACCAAAGTTTTGTAACCCTCATGAGATTCGGAGACATTACTTAATTACAAGAAATATTTATCGAATAGAACAGCTGATAAGACAACAAATGAAATTAAGATTATGGGCTCAAGTCATTGGTTTGATTTATAGTTCAGTAGGGAGGTGTAGTGTGATTGCTACAATGAACAAAATCACATGGCTAAAGAGTTAATAAAGGCAGTAGCTAGCATGAATTTAGTTACTACACAAAAATTTTGGCAATAAATAAACAGGATTAAAATTATAAAATGAGAAACTCTGGGAGGCAGATAGTGGAACATATTTGAATATAGGATAACCATACAGACTGATACACATGTAAATGCAAGAATTACCTACAGGATTCAGAAGGAAGCCTGGCTCAGTTGATAGCTGAGCTGATAGACTAACAGACTAAACATTTGGAGATTATAATGGACTAACTCTGATAGTTCACAAGGTATATTCCCATTGCTACCTAATGAGTTGTGCCCGATAGGGGTAATTTCTACATAGGATGAAATATGATCAGAAAATCTTATAGACCACAATCTTTATCTTGCTGGAAGTAAATACAGAGATCTACTTTGCAATATAACCTTAAATCCAATTGTTTAGACAGGGGCGATCACAACCTTTGGTTAAAAAGGTGTACAAAGAATGGTACTATTTAATTAATTCTTGATAAGAATAAAAGGAAACAGATCAGGAATTTCACTACTGTTATTTGGATACAAACATATCGCAGTATTTCAGAAATGTTCCGACTGTAAACCACCAATACAATAATTCCTTAGAGTAAAATACATTAATAGTTCACAGACACACACTGTCTTGTAGTACACCTACTTTTGGTTCTACCACCATTTTATACAATAACTCTTGTACTGAATGTAACTTGCAGGGAAAATCAAATTTATTTTATTTTATACTACTTTCTTTCACTGAGCACCATTCTGATAACCAATATAAATCTTATTATTTGCAATAAACTGAAAGAACATAAAACGTGACTAACTTTAACTAAAACGAGATGGTAAGACACTAAAAGAAATGAACTATCAGAAAACTACTAAATGTCAGTTTCAGCAGTCAGGATATACTGCTATCAGATAAAACAACAAAATGGAAATCACGGTACTCAAAGCAAACGGCATTGCGGTGATTAATTTGAATACCTGTTACGCCTAAACACAAAAATTGATGTATAGTATATAACAAAGAAAAATATACTCATTTCTTGAATCGCAATGGAAAGATTTCCACATTAATACATCATAGTAATAAATTACAGTTTCAAAAACAATTAGATTCAACATAATAAAACTCTATCAAATAGCATTCATAAGCTCTAGTAAAGCAATTTTCTCATGAAACACAACAAAATCATACATACGGCTGAACATTTTACGATATAACTTATACATACTGCACACAAAACAGTTCAGCTCAACTTACACTTCTTTGTAAAGAAAATGGTCTGATTTAAAATAGTACACTGGCAATCACATAGTTAAAACACACTTCTTCAATTAATAATTGGTTGAATACGTAAACTTTCCGATTTGTGATAGGTAATACTAACGTTTGCAAGATAGAAACATACCTCCTGGTTACCGTGTGTCACGGCTGTTGCCTGCGTTTCATTTTATTTCCACGTTTTTGCTCATTAAAATATAATACTACAGCCAACACACAACTTCCACCACTAGTCAGCTGACAACAACAAGATTACTGAAAAGATACTACACGCTAAAGAGCGAACATTCCGCTGATGGTTTCTCGGGAAAAATTATTTCCGTCTGTAATGTATGTCATACATTATTCCTGTTTTCTTGATAGTTGTTTTCTCTGTCACTTTTCACAGACTGAACAAGTGCAGTGGCATTTCGACAGCTTAACTAGCTGGTTATGACAACATGGAATGGAGATAAATGGTAAGAAGATGTGAGTCATCCTGTTATTTACAAAAAAAAAAAAAAAAAACTAATTTAGTTCACAACCTGAAAGTTGATTGATACCCGCGAAGGAGACTTACTAACCAATTGCAATAAAGGTAAAACAAGTTTAGTAAAATTTGAACTGAGAAATCATTATGCAGATAATAAGTTTAATCTAATAGCTGAGGAAGGAAACGTTTATGAAATAAATAAGCTGAAGTTCATTTAAATATAAGGTTATAAATTGGAAAGAACATGTTGATTTTGTCTGTAAAAGGGTAAGTAAAAGAATATTTCTAATCATTCAGTTGTCTAAGGTTGTGAATAACAGTGTTTTGAAAATTGCATACCGGTCCTAAGGAATAATCTTCTCATATATCTTGTATGGAATTGAATTTTGGGAATCCTGTTGCTATTTCTACATGATTTTTTTTATTTATTTTGTTGAACATATGATACCTTTTCATGTAAATTGGTTTCTTCATTTTAATTTTTAATATATAAGGTATATAATTTACAAATTCATCTATACAATGAAGGGCATATAGGTAAATACGTAAACTTTGTACAATTTATTAATATATACTAGTTCATTAAACACAGCTATATTATATAATTGGACTCATTTTTAATACAGGATAATAAACATTTTCTACTAGATACATCTTTAGCCTTTCTTAAAAAGTTCTGCTTTTTTATACAGGGTGTTACAAAAAGGTACGGCCAAACTTTCAGGAAACATTCCTCACACACAAACAAAGAAAATATGTTATGTGGACATGTCCGGAAACGCTTACTTTCCATGTTAGAGCTCATATTGTGGACGGCTGTGATACAATACGCCATTCTCCAGGGCTGCATCAGCGCATCAGGGATTCCATGCGACCGAGGGTGGATGCATGTATCCTCGCTAACGGAGGACATTTTGAACATTTCCTGTAACAAAGTGTTTGAAGTCACGCTGGTACGTTCTGTTGCTGTGTGTTTCCATTCCATGTTTAATGTGATTTGAAGAGAAGTAATAAAATGAGCTCTAACATGGAAAGAAAGCGTTTCCGGACACATGTCCACATAACATATTTTCTTTGTTTGTGTGTGAGGAATGTTTCCTGAAAGTTTGGCCCTACCTTTTTGTAACACCCTGTATATATATCTCACTTTATTTCTACTGGCAGTTTGTTGTACATTTTCACTCTCTTGTGGAAAATACTATTTAGATGTTTATTTTTAATTTTCTTTCTATGTGGAGATTTTTTAATTTTGTGGAATATGTATGGATTGAACTGTTAGTGGTAAAGTCTTGTAAGTTATTTCTTAATATGCATGATAGAATTGAAAGTATAACAGGATGGAACTGTCAGGATGACTAATTTTCTGAATATGTCCATACAATGGCTTCTGCTTGATGTTTTTGCTATTATCCTTGCTGACCATTTTTGTAATTTGAAAATAGTGTTTACACATTTTTGTTGCTTGAAGTCCAAAAGATGACTCCATAGTTAATTAATAAATAAATGTTTGCTTTGAGGTAATCATCATTACAGACAGGAGCTAAAATTCTAAGTGCAAAACATACAGTGGATATTTTCTTTCCCAATAATTCTACATGTCCATTCAAATTCAACTTGTGATGAATGGTTATTCCTAGAATCTTTGTACTAACAACACACTCAATGTTATCATTATTCAATTTCAAGTCTATCTGTTCAATATCTGATATCTAAACTAAATTTGATGGTGTTTATTTTATTTATATTGAGTCAATTTAATTTTTGGGACCATTTTAAGACATCTATAAGAACCGCATTTCCATTAGCTTGGAGTTAATTGATCAAGGGATCACTGATGATGTTACTGCCATCTGCAAATAAAATTTTATCCACATGACTGACACTGCATATAAAATCACTTACAAAAATCAGAAATAATAATGGATCTAAAATGCTTCCATGTGGGATGGCTATATATACATGTCTTGGTTCTAACAGGAACTTACATAAAATATTTGAGTTTTCTGGGATTTCAGTGGTTTCAACCGTTTGTATTCTGTTTGTTAAATATGACTAGAAAGAAAATTTTACACTACTCTTTATTCCTATCACTTCTAGTTTTTGCAGGTGGATGTTGTGGTTCACAGTATCAAAAGCTTTTGAAAACTCTAGGAATAGACCTGCTGCATGATCACCTCTGTCAAGAGTTTCAAGTACATGTTTAGCAAACTATGCTACTGCTGATGTTGTTCCTTTTCCTGCCTTGAAAACAACTGTGATTTGCTAGGGATATTATATTTGCACAGGAAGTTGCTTAACCTATCATTTATAAGTGATTCGAAAATTTTGGAGAAAGATGACAGTATAGAAACTGGGCGGAAACTTTCTTCATATTCATTACTCCCATTTTTTTTAAAAAATAGATAGGACCTCTGTAAATTTTAGGTCACCAGGAAATACACCAGTTGTGAAAGACTCATTTATTATATGTGTTAATAGGGTTCAAGGGATATATATGCAATCTTTATTAGAAACAGGGACTACTCATCCCAGCCGGTTGATTTTTATTTTTATTTTTTAGTCTGAAAACTGGATTTTTTTCCACCTCGTCCTCTGTTACTGGGCCATAGAATAATACGATAATTTTGATATGTTTGTTTATTTGGATATTTTGTCTGAAGTTTTGCAGCTATGCTAGAGAAGTAATTCTCTATATAGCTTTGCTATTTATATTGGGATGTTAGTTGGTGTAGTGTCACAGATTTTTATTGGGCAGGAATTAATTTTTTTTTTAGTATACCCTCTTTCCCTTCTTCATACATGCCAAGCAGCATTTGATTTATTGCTTGAATTTATAATGCTCAATTTTTTTTTAGTATACCCTCTTTCCCTTCTTCATACATGCCAAGCAGCATTTGATTTATTGCTTGAATTTATAATGTTCCTGTTATCCATTTGTTTTTACTTTGATCAGAAGTGGAGAGTACTTTGTGGAACATTTCTTCAAAATTTAATTTAAAAAAGTATCCATTTTTTTAAAAAAATTTCATTTATATTTGGTTCAGTGTAAATCTCTTCCCATGGCTGACCTAATACGTCATATGAAAATTCATATACCTTGGTTTTTTGGATATGTATGGATGTACATTTCTGGCTTGTGTTGTTCATGATCTGACAGATTTAAATATATAATTTGGTAACGGTGGTCAGGTAGACCTAATTTTTCTACAGATGCATTCAGTGATGGATCGAGGTTTTTGGTTTGGGGGGCTAGGTTTTGGTTTGGGGGTGCTTGACTTGGGTGAGGAAGGGGTGTCTGATTACTTCTAGATTACCAGCTCTTATAATAACAGTATTGCAGAATAGAATAGGCCCCCAAAACCTGTCATCCATGTCGTCGGGAGTGACTTTGGTGCTTTTGGAGGGGGGGGGGGCGGAGAACCCCTCTGGATTCGGCCACTACTTGCATTACAGTAGTTCACATCCACATTTGTCAGGATATTATGAATAGTATATTTAGAATTAGATGTAATTCTTGTTGCATCTTCTACCAGGGAGGAGGTACCTTAACACTAGAACGCCGGACGGGACTTTTTTGTCCCATGGCGAAATTCAAAGTTTCGCTGCTCCTATAGTAGGGCTGTTGGGACCTCCAAACTTTGTGACTTTTATTTTTTAGAGCTAATCTTTATAATGAAGCAAGAGCGAGATTGGTAGGCCTATTGGTTCGGGAGAAATAACTCGAACACCCTAGAACGCCGGATGGGACTTTTTTGTCCCATATGGAGTTAACAGCGATAATGCGTATAATTAGTTCGAAGACTGACAAAATGTAAAAGTAAAGTGTGTTTATTTGCCTTAGTTATGAATCTGACGTGAAACAAAGGCTACTGACTCATTCGCCGGCGCGAATCCATCCTCCCCCTCCCACCTCCGCCGGTCACAGCGGTAGCGATGCTTTTCGGGCAGTTGTTTCCCTCGAAGGCGCGGTGTCCGTTCACTCAGTTTATGGCATCCAAACCTGACAAATATGGCCAGAAGTATTGGATGGCCATTGATAAAGAGTCGAAATATGTGGTCAATGTGTTTCCGTACCTAGGCAATAATGAAGCCCGTCCTTCGGATGACAGGCTAGATGATTTTGTTGTGAAGAAACTTGTCAAACAGTACTTGAACAAAGGGAGAAATGTCACTTGTGACAACTTTTTCACCTCTTTGCGCCTAACTGAAGATCTAAAATCCAAAAACACTAGCCTTGTTGGCACTGTCAACAAAGCAAAGAGAGAAATACCAGGTTGCATGAAGAAAGTTCGCGAGGAACTGTACTCCACCAAAGCCTTTGCCAAAGACGATGTAACGCTAACGGTTTATCAGGGAAAAACGAACAAAAATGTGATCGTAATGAGCTCAATGCACTCGGACGTTACGATTGAACAAGGTGTAAAGTCGAAACCTGAAACTGTATCATTTTACAACTTGTCTAATTATGGTGTTGATGTAGTTGATCAGATGGCCAGGAAGTATTCTGTGAAAGCTAGTAGTAGGAGGTGGCCAGTTCACTCCTGGTACAATGTACTAGATTTAGCTGGTATCAATGCATGGATTCTCTACAAAACTCTTACCAAAGAAAAAATTTCTAGGCGAGATTTTCTGTTGCAACTGGGTGAGGAACTGATCAAAGCGAACTCTGACATACGTGGAGCACCAATCGCACCTGATATGAATTGGTCAGGTACTGGAGGGCAGCGTCGACGTTGCCAGGTGAAGTTGGGCTGTAAAGAAGGTAAGAGCGCGTACAGTTGCAACACTTGCCAAAGACCAGTCTGCAAAAAATGCACAGGCGGTCTGTCCTACATCTGCCGACCTGCAAGCCAGAATCGGACGAAGACATGTAAACTGTTAGTTCAGTTGTAAAGTGCCGCTATTGATTTTACCATGATTTTCTTTTGTTGAACCGTTACCTCGGAATATTCTTTGCTAATTGAAGAGTTCTTCTGTTTACGACTGTAAAGGAAACAAATAATTCCAGAAAAACTTATCATTAGAGAAATGAATACAAGTAAAATCTAAAAATAGTGCTTACTTACCTTTCAAATTGTTTTCTTCCAGTAGCCATAAGTTTTCAATTTTTAGCACTGGAAAAGTGTGATTTTATACCTTTGATTGTATCTGATTTATGACATACGTTCGAGTTTCCTGTTTTGACATTACTTAGGTTTGTAAACATCAAAACGTTGAATTTTGTGTCTTACCCGGGCAAATCGGTACTCGCCTTCACTGTGTGTTCATTCCACAGCTTTTTTTCAGTGTACTGTAATAATAGCCTTATAGATGATAATAAACACCACTTTAAATCTTTTTTTATCCTTTTTATTATAACTACAGCCCTAAAAGCCAAAATATTTCAGAAAAATACGCATTAAGCCCAATTTCTCATATGGGACAAAAAAGTCCCATCCGGCGTTCGAGGGTGTTCGTCAAGTCCCGGCGTTCTAGTGTTAAGAATACCGAATACTAAACAAATCTATTGTACATTTATCTTTTATTTTACTATTTATATTTATATCGCCACATATTAAGATTTTAGCTTCCTAGTATGCACTTTATCTAAGATCAACCTTAATGTTAGAAGAATATAGCAATATCTGAGTTTGGTGACCTATATGTACATATGATTATATTTTTGGTAGCAGTGTCTTCCACTGTAATCTGTAATCTCTACTGCACAAGCTTCAATGTTTATATCCTCATTTAGTGACATAGGGTCTATTCTATTTCTGTAATTCACACCAGATTTTATAAATATACAAGAACCACCATATTTTAAATACACATTTCTCGGACTTCCAGCCGCGTAAAAGTGTCACACTGTAGAAAGCATAAATCTCAGCTCACATTTTCAACCAAATGTAAGTGATTAACAGTTCATTTATACGGTGCCGCGGAAACGGTGGAAGACGAAAGCCAACACAGCGCGATGAACCATCCATTTTTCTACTCGTTACCGAAGCGAAACAGTTTCAACGTTTTAATATCTGGGTTACACGCCATCCTGAGTTGATAACCAGTATTCCTATTAACTAATAAATCAGTTCTGATTTCTACAGCCTTTTTAATAATGCTACCCAAATATCTTTGACACGGGCTAAAATTGTAGTTTATTCAAACTCAAATGTGTGACCTTAGATCGCTGCGTTTGTCCGATATACCATGGCCACATTCATATGGTATATAATTTAAACCAGAGGGTCGGATGCCTAGGTCATCTTTAATGTTGCCTACCAAGTATCTAATTTTAGTGGGTGGTCTAAAATTTGTCTTGATTCCGTGTTGCGTCAACTGCCTACCTGTTTTAAAACTTAGGGCACCCACAAATGGCAGAAAGGCAAGGCCCTTGCTATCAATATGCTCTTTCTGTCGATATTCCTTGTTTTTAAACGCGCGACTAGTCCGCCCCTGATTATAACCATTACTAAGAGCGTTCTCCGGAGATACTCCAGTTCACCTGCAATGCTATCTTTGTCACAAATCCTTAGTGCTCTGTGGACCGAGGTGGGCGATACAGTTTTGCGCTGCGCCGGGTAGTGGCAGCTGTTGGGGTTTAGATATAAACCAGTATGGCTAGGCTTCCAATGAACAGCGTGTCCTAGTGAATCATTGTCACGTTTTTATAACAAAGATATTGAGAAACGGCAGGAAACCATCCTCCATCCTCCTCCAATTCCATGGCGAATTGAATATTTTCATGAATAAAATTAAATATAGATAATTATGTACATTCTCGCGGTGGCAATTCTTTATAAAATCTTCTCGGGTTTCAAGCCGCGTCAAAATTGAGCCATCTGGCGGCGTTTCGGAAGCTTGCACTGCTTCCATTGTCAAGCCACGCTTAACATCACTGAAGTCTGACACACGGTAGTCTATTATATAGCGCCAGCAGCCAGGAGTGGAGGGGAAAGAGCATAGAGGGGTGGTATAGTTGGGCCCTGCTCGCTTCGTGACGTCACGATCGGCTCACTCCTATCCCCTAATATGGCTCGATTCCGTCTCGTTTGTAATAATCCAATTACTGGCTTCCAATCTTGGCTTAAATTGAGGCCTTGATCACGATTAATAACATTATTTCTAAGCCTAATCTCAATAGCCTCCTTCAAAACACTGTCCCAAAAGTTATTTACATAACAACGGCGTGTCGTTTATCGAAGCATGGCTCGTGTCGGTTGTCAATGGAATGTTCGGCTACCGCAGATTTTTTTTGTCCATGTTTAAAATATCTGATGTGTTCTTTGCGTCTTTCATTAATCGTCCTTAAGGTTTGCCCTATATAAGAAGTGCCGCATTCAGATGGAATTTTGTACTCTCCAGGAGCCTGAAAATTGAGACAATCCTTCGGAGTTCACAACAGCCATCCAATTTTTGGTATAGGTCGAAAAATGGAACGGATGCCTTGTTTGTTGAGTAACCTTGCTATTTTTGATGTCACTGCTCCACAGAAAGGTAGAAAGGCTGGCGGCTTGTCTTGATCTCTGTCATCTGTCTTGATTCTGTTGTTTCTTCTGATGTTTGCATGTCGTATTTCCTTAGTGCTATAACCAATGGCACGAAATACGAGTTCTTGGTGTTGCATTTCCTCCTTTAAATGTTCATTGTTGGACACCACCTTTGCCCTGGAGGCAAGGGTATTGTGGACTCCCAGTTTCTGAGAAGGATGGTAAAAACTTTGAGCATTAAGATAGCAATCGGTGTGTGTAGGTTTTCTGTAAACGTTGTGCCCTAACCTTCCATTAGGCTTCCGACGCAAAAGAACATCTAAAAAACGGAAGTGATCCATCCATTTCTTTCTACCGTTAATTTAAAATTGCGATGAATCCCATTAAGATGGTTCACGAATTCATATAATGCCGGAATTCCATGAGACCACATGAGAAACGTACCGTCAACAAACCTGTAGAAAGATTTAGGCTTTAAAGGAGCCGTGTAAAGAGGTATATGCTCAAAATGTTCCATGCAGAAGTTAGCTACTGCGGGAGACGACGGGGACCCGATAGCCACGCCATCTTTTAGCTCGTAGTATTCGCTCTGGTACACGAAGTACGTAGACGTGGGGGTGTGTCTGAATAATTCTACAAGTTTCGGATCAAAATGTTCACAAAGTAGTTCACAGTCTCTCTTAAAGGCACTCGCGTAAACAACGATGTAACGTCCAGGCCGACAATCATATCGTCACGTTCTAACCTCATTTCTTTAACCAACTCAACAGTGGAACAAGAATTTTTAACACAATGTGCGCACTGACCAACCAACGGATTTAACAAACGCCTGAGATATTTAGCCAACTCAGAAGCGGCGCAAGGCGTGGGCGACGTGGGCGACCGCCTACGGCCTCGCGCCCCGAGGGGCCTCGCGTCCCGAAAGTTTAAGCAACTTAACCAGTAAAACAGATTAGCACCATTAAAGCCGTCACTACGACTAAATATTTTACTCATCAGAACGCAATAAATCCTACAAGTTAGCAACTAATATGGCAATATCAATAGCTTAGCAATATTTGCTGGCGTTACAATGACTCTACCGGGGAATATTCGGCCACCGGGTTTATTTCATTCAGTTTGCTTCTCGTCTACGTTCATGTTTCTTCTATTCTAACGTGATTTCCCGTGCTCGGTCCACTACATGCGACCGGACACAAAATGTCCAGTTTATTAATAAATTTAAAAAATTGCGGCTTTATTGCTTCTCAGATGTGCAGGTAGTATAGAATATCACCGTGTCTCACTCCTTACCATCTGCATAATTCAATTTTTCTGTGTTCTGAAGCTTACGATAGTTTTAGTCACAAACCCAATTATCGTGAAGCGATTGGTTTATTATTTCAGTTACCAACGTCGACGGAACGTCCTGCCTGTTTTGTTCCCGGAGAGTTAAAGAATAAAAAGTATTATTAATTTGTACGTTACAAATACACAATGAGTGAATTATCAAAGAAAATATAGAAACAAACCATTATCTATGTCACAACATTCAAAATGAATTAATCTTATTGATGTCAAAAACAGTTACTGATGAAGTGATTCGATGAGTAAAAGAGGGAAAAAATTATTCTATTTTGCTCGACTGCACTAGAGACTCTGGTCGAGTTGAACAAATGTCAGTTATCATAAGATTCTGCAATACATCAACCGATTCTATGAAATATTTGGGAGTAACAGTACAAAGGAACATGAAATGGGACATACACATTAATCCGTTAGTAGGTGGAGCAAATTCTAGGCTGCGATTCATAGGTCGAATCTTGAAAAATTGTAATGAACAAACAAGGGAGATAGCCTACAAATCTCTTGTGCGTCCACATTTGGATTATTGTTGTGCCATTTGGGACCCGTTTCGTAAGGGATTGATCGAAAGTATAGAGAAAGTACAGAGAAGAGCCGCTCGATTCGTTACCTCTTGCTACAGTCCTTATAAAAGCGTCACAGAACTGATTAGTAGATTAGGTTGGGAGTCTCTGGTAGATAGACGACACACGTTTCGTTTAAACTTATTGGAAAACATGCGTACTCCCACTTTCACTTTCGTGTGTAGTGAAATACTTCTTCCACCAACTTATTTGAGTCGGAAGGACAGGAAAGATAAAATTAGAGAAATAAGGTGCCGGACTGATTCTTATATGAATTCTTTTTTCCCTCGTACCATTAGGGATTGGAATGCACAGCAAAGAGATTAGCTTTGGTGCTGAGCACCCTCTGCCACCCACAATTTTGTGAATTGCAGAGTATATATGTAGATGTAGATCAATAGAGGAAAACTTTATCGGATTTCTTGCTGTCGCTGAGACGGGTGGAGAGTATCTAACTAAGGCAATACTGGAAGAGCTGGAAAAAAATGGATTAGATATTCAAAACTGCAGTGGCCAAGGATATGACAATGGGGCAAATATGGTAGGAATAAACCGTGGAGTTAAAAATCGAATATTAAATATTAATCCCAGGGCATTTTTTACACCATGTGGATGTCATAGTTGGAATTTGATGTTGGTAGACGCAGCTAAGTCCTCTGTGGCAGCAAAATCATTTTTTGCTTTTATTCAGAAAATTTATCTTCTATTTTCAGTATCCAGCAAACGCTGGGAATTAATCAAAGGCAAATTGAAAGTTACTATAAAGCCTTTATCAGACACAAGGTGAGAAAGTAGAATCGTGGCAGTAGAGGCCCTATTAATTCAATTTGATGATGTTGAATGTATTGAAAGCCTAAAAAATCTTTCGGAACATTCAGACACACTTAGTGATTGTGATTCAATTCTGAACGTAATGCTCAGCTTAGAGCTTGTAATATCATTACATCTATGGTATGAGATATTACCGCATGTTAATATCCTAAATAAACCATGACAATCTGTCCAAGTCCATTTAAGCATAGCGCTTTAACATTTACGAAAATTTTGTGACTGGATCAGAGAATATCGACAAACTGGGTTCGAACAATGCTTACCCGAAGCTCGTCAATTTATTGAAAAAAGCAGTTATGATTTGTCAAAATACTTTAAAAATAAAAGGGTAGCCAGAAAGAAAAGGACATTCGATTATGAATGCAGCGATGAACCTGCACAATCTCCCAAATGTAGGTATGAAAGAGATTTTTTTAATGCAATGATTGATTCCATACTGAACAATATGGACTCAAGATTTATGTCTTTAAATGAACACTTTAAAAATTTCAGTTTTCTCTATGATCGGAGTAAGTTAAAAAAAAAATCCAAAAGACCATATTTTAAAAAACTGCCAAGATCTACACACAGTTTTGAGAGTAGGCGAGAACAGCGATTTCCAGCCTTATGAACTATTTGAAGAGTTACAAACAATGATCCAAAATTTACCCGATTTTGTTAAAGATGGGAAACAACTGCTCCAATACATAATAGAAAATAACTTAAAAGAAATTTACCCAAATATTTTTTTTTGTGATACGAATTTTGCTTATAGTACCAGTAAGTACAGCCTCCGCTGAAAGGAGCTTTCAAAATTAAAATTAATAAAAAAATATTTACATAGTACTAAGGGTCAGGAAAGACTTTCAGCTTTGGCAGTTTTATCGATTGAAGCAGATATAGCATCTAAGTTGGATTATGATATAGTAATAAAGGAGTTCAGCAAGGCTAAAAGCAGAAAATTTCTATTTCTTTAATTATATACTGTTACTCATTATTTTATAATATTATACATATTAAAAGTGATTGAATTTTTATAAATAAAATTTTAAATTTTTTAAATACTTTATAAACCCTGTCATCTTGCGCCTCCAGAGGGCCTCGCAAACTTATCTCGCCCACATAAAATTTTGGTCTCGCCCCGCCACTGAGCCAACTTGTACGTTGGGGAACCTATAGCACTCACTATGGGACGCATGGGAACAAGCTCTGTACGTGTTTTAGGAAGGCCATATAACCTTGGTGGTCTTGTGCACTTCATGTTAAAAATTCTGCTGCTTTTGTTGAGTTGGTTAAAGAAATGAGTTTAGAACGTGACGATATTATGGTCAGCCTGGACTTTACGTCTTTGTTACATGGGTGCCTTTAAGAGAGACTGACGAACTATTTAGTGAACATTTTGATCCGAAACTTGTGGAAGTTGTGGAGTTATTCAGACACACCCTCACGTCTACGTACTTCGTGTACCAGGGCGAATACTATGAGCAAAAAGACGACATGGCTATCGGGTTCACGTTGTCTCCCGCAGTAGCTAACTTCTACATGGAACATTTTGAGCATATAGCTCTTGACATGGCTCCTTTAAAGCCTAAATGTTTCTAAAGGTTTGTTGACGATTACGTTTCTGGTGTGGTCTCATGGAATTCCGGCATTATATGAATTCGTAAAGTATCTTAATGGGATTCATCCCAATATTAAATTCATGGTAGAAATCAAAATGGATGGATCACTTCCGTTTTTAGATGTTCTAGCGCGTCGGAAGCCTAATGGAAGGTTAGGGCACAAAGTTTACAGAAAACCTACACACACCGATTGCTATCTTAATGCTCAAAGTTTTCACCATCCTTCTCAGAAACTGGGAGTCCACAATACCCTTGTCTCCAGGGTAAAGGTGGTGTCCGACAATGAACATTTAAAGGAGGAACTGCAACACCTGGAACTCGTATTTCGTGCCATTGGTCATAGCACTAAGGAAATACGACGTGAAAACATTCAGAAGAAAAAACAAAACGAGGAAAGATGACAGAGATCAAGACAAGCCGCCAGCCTTTCTACCTTTCTGTGGAGCAGTAACATAAAAAATAGCAACGTTACTCAACAAACAGGGCATCCGTTCCAATTTTTCGACCTATACCAAAAATTGGATGGCTGTTGCGAACTCCGAAGGATGGTCACAATTTTCGGGTACTGGAGTGTACAAAGTTCGATGTGCATGCGGCACTTCTTATATAGGGCAAACCTTAAGGACGATTAATGAAAGACACAAATAACACATCAGACATCTTAAACATGGACAAAAAGAAAAATCTGCGTTAGCCGAACATGCCATTGACAACCGAATCGAGCCATGCTTCAATAAAACGACACGCCTTTGTAATGCAATTAACTTTTGGGACAGTGTTGTGAAGGAGGCTATTGAGATTATGCTTAGAAATAATGTTATTAATCGTGATCAAGGCCTCAATTTAAGCCAAGCTTGGAAGCCAGTAATTGGATTATTAGAAACGAGACTGAATCGAGCCATATTAGGGGATAGGAGTGACCCGATCGTGACATCACCAAGCGAGCAGGGCCCTAACTGATCGCCCCTCCATGCTCTTTCCCCTCCGATCCCGGCTGCTGGCGCAATATAATAGACTCCCGTGTGGCAGACTTCAGTGATGTTAAGCGTGGCTTGACAATGGAAGCAGTGCAAGCTTCCGAAATCGTCGCCATACAGCTCAATTTTGACGCGGCTTGAAACCCAAGAAGTTTTTATAAAACTAATTAAATGTGCAGGAATTTGTTAAACTGTTTTAATCATGTGTCCAATCAAAAACGTATCATTCACATACCTTCTAAAAACATTTTTGCTGTAGGAGTGCCCTGTTTCCGGCGTCTCCTTCAAAAAATTCCTTGAAGAAATTTGCAATGACCAGAGACAATGGCGAGCCCATTGTTACACCATCCACTTGCTCGTAATATTCTCCTTCAAACAGATAATACGTGGTTGACAACACATCGTGGAAAATGTCAATCATTCTCTGATCAAAATTCCATTCACTAAAATTGAAAACTTTGTAGGCAGCTTTAAAGGTCACCTAAAAGTAGGATTACGAACCCCTGGTGTATATTATATACCATGCGAATGTGTCTGTAGTTATATCGGACAAACGCAGCGATGTATTTTGCTGCGATGTGTTGAACAAGCAAGAAATTTTCGTCTTCGGCAAGAAGAAAAGTCTGTTGTGGCCGAACACAGTGTGCAAGAAGGCCACATATTAGATTTTGAAAAAAAAAAAAAAAAAAAAAAAAAAAAAAAAAAAAAAAAAAAACTACAATTTTTGACCAGGTTCAAGATTTTTTCGCCAGCATTATTTCATAAGCTGTAGAAAAAAGTAAATCTGATTAATTTCTTAATAGGGACTCTGGTTATCAACTCGATGCGGCGTGGAACCCGGCTATTAAAATGTTGTAACGGTTTCGCCTCGATAATGAACAGAAGAATGGATGACGTCATGGCGATGTGTTGGCTTTTGTCATTCACCATTTCCGTGGTAGCGTGTAAATAAACAGTTAATCACTGACATTTGGTTGAAAATGAGAGCTGAGTTAGATGCTCTTTAAAACGTTACACAAGAGTGATATTTTTATGCGGCTGGAAGCTGGAGAAGAGTTTATCGATAAACTTCTATCTTACACCACCACATTTTATTTTTTCTCAGCAGTAATAATTGATATTTCATGACCACCTAAATCAACACAATTAATATCATTTGACTTACACCAGTTCCCTTAGTTTTAATACTAATGTTTTTTTACTTCATTGATTGGTTTAGCTCTGTTTTTTTGTTTCGAACTCGTTGAACATTTTGATGAACAGAAATTTGAATAGAAAGCATTCCAGTTTTTTCACTTCTCTTTTAGGTCTAACTGATGGGATTTGTTTTGCCTTTGCAGATCACAGGTGCTTACCTGTGAACTTGAAGTGAGATGGGCATCTTTGATTCCCCTGGTTGAACCATAAAAAAACTATCATGTATGTTGTTGAATTTTTCTGTATGGTGCTGCATCTTCTAGTAGATGATTAAATTGCCATTTTAACTATTGAATCATGTTGGGTCGATACTGTGTGTCCATAAATTTCCTCTTTAGTTTTCACTATTTTTTGGGTTGATTGCGGTGTGGAACTTGAATATAATTTCTGTATATAAGTTTCTTTAGGCTGAAGAATAGGACGCGTAATATTTTCAGATAGTATCATTTTTGTTTGGCACACTTCTGTTCTTTTGTTTCGAATTTTCAGTGCTGCACACGTTTAAATCTTGTTTTTATGTGTCACAGTATCTGTTTGGCTAAAACTATTTTCCCATACTTATTCCTGCCATATCTAGTGAATTCTCGAGTGCAGTCTACTTTTGCAAATTCGACACTTCGATAAGCTTTAACATACCTTTTGATGTTTTAAAGTTTGTGATCTCTGATTTCTTCATTTACACACGATGATAGGTATCAGGTCTTATCAGTGATGAATGCTGGTGGACATAGAGATTTATAGCCGTCATCAGATTTAATGTTTCAACTAAACATCTGGTTGCTCGTTTGGCTTATTTCTGTAAATGTCGTCTTCCACCACCTATTATCACACAGCTGTCACCAAAGTTAATTCCCACATATTTTTAAAGCTTTTAACTGTTTCCCGCGATGGGGCTCCAGGCTATACTACACAACTGATTCTGAAATTTGGATCAATTCCAGTAATCATTTCTGCGAGGTCATGCACCATGGCTGGAACAAAATAAATGAATGCCGTGCCTTTTCTTTCCTTTTACGATTTACACAATATTTTTGTGAAACAGTTTTCGACTGTTCCATTTTTTCGCATTTTTTTCCCAGTACTAATTGCAATTTCAACTTCGTTATCGAGAAAATGGATGAGAGAAGTCCAGAATTATTATTTGTGTCCACTTTGAAGCAACGTATTATACATCCTATGTGGATTCATTTTTGAATCACGGAGCACAGTCTGATTCCTGTTCTTACTATTTCACTGCAGAATACACACATTATACAAGATAAATAATTTATTTCGGAGAATAGCTAATAACAATTCTATAGCAGTCGCCATATTCAGTTGGTCGAGATGACCCTGATTGTCTATCCAAGTCTCGTAATAGTTGATGAGATATATGTGTTCGGTCATGGTCCCGAAAAATAGCAATATTCTTCACTAGTGGGAAAACACAATACTCCTAATGGTCGAGAAAGAAAAAAAAGCTTTAGATTCGAAGCTTCCAGACCGAACTTTATTTGCGTGTGGTAGGGAAAGACTTGTTAGCCCTACTAGTTTGAGTTATGCATTAAGTGTGCAAACACTGTAACTTTTTGCACTTGCACAATTAAAGTTCCTTAAATGAGTACTAAGTGATAATTTGGTGCAAGCAGCTACTCATGTTCAAAAAGTGGATCATATTAAAAGTGAAACATATTTCCTGATAAAATTTCACCAAAATTCAATCAATATACAATAATAATAACAATAATAAATAGTAATATAAATTAATATTAATATCATCAGTATACTAAATTGGATTCAAAATAATGAAACACTTTTCACATGAGTCGAAAAAATTTTTATTAAGCTAATTATGTTCAATTAGTTTCCAATATATATATACAAATACTCTATATGCAATACTCTATAATTCACCAGAGGGAGCTTTAAATTTTATGAAGTTTCATTCATTTTGGAGAATAACCTGGACAAATATCATATTTAATGCTCAAATATGGTGAAGATAGAATCATTTGTACAATTGTGAAAGAAACAAAAAAAAACATAAAAAATGCAGATTATAGGATACAAGAAAAATAAGAAGAAAAAATTGGGTGTGGGTTCATAGAAGTTTCAATTATTGTGCATCTAACTAATATATGGAAATTGTTTTTAAATATAGATGTAATAATAACTTTTATCATAAATCAATACATAAAATTAATAAAGATACAATGAATTTAAAATCATCTAACAAAGGATATATAACTCATTAAAAGGAATTACTTTATGAAGAAAGGTAAGAGAAAGTGGATGGACCAAGAGAGACAGCTGTTAATAAGAATAATATTTAAGTGGAATGCTTCAAAATGGACCAACTATACTTAAAATTTAAATTTATTACACATTGAAATCACTAAGCAACTAGTTTCATATTTGTTTAATATAAACAAACAATAATGAATATTGTCGTTTGCATTAAAAACAGATGTAATACTAAACAATCATTAACTCTAATAGTAAGGTTTTTCATTTCCTTGACTGTTTCTCATAACACATTTCTGACAGCTTTTTTGAAGTTATTATCAACTACAAACTTTATAAAGGGTATAGCTGACAAATGTTTTCCTCAAACAATTATACAGAGACCTGAGGAGTTCCACTACATTTGAACCATATTTGATCCATCTCCTAATTCCATCCAGTATGAACTTCAAGATAAACTGCAGAATATGCTTGCTGGTGGGGTCAATGAAACTGATTCACACTAGCTGAGAGCTATAAGAAGTTTGTGTGATTAATGGTTAAAAATACCAATTATTTTGAATATGATAAATATTTACTGGTAACAAAGACAAGAGAGAAGCAATAGACTTTTAATTAATATAAACGGACTCAATAATCTAAGAATGGTTTCATCAGAAAATATAAGCTTTGAATGTCATGATACTGATTGCTTGGATAAAATTTAATCAGATTAAAATAATATAATTATTTTACAAACAATAACATTTTAATAATAAAAAAATTTAAACTTATTCTATGCTTTATTAAAACATAATGACACTTCCTTTTAAAGTATAAAATAAAATATTGACAAAAAGATTACATTGAGATCACCATTTTAGTGAGACCACACCATTACATATGCTGAAAAAGATCATCTTACAACAAAATGCACTTTGGAATTAGTCAGAAGAAACAATTTCTGACATTCTACAACCTAAAATAATTTTACTCACATCTTACCTTCAGAAAATCAAAATAGTTATAAACAATTCCTAAAAATCATTCTATAAAACAACTACTTTACTAATACCTCATCTGTAATTTTTCTTTCAGGATTTAACAATGATGACCCATAAAGGGTAATATTAAAAGAACACTGAGATGATTTTCTTGGACTAAAGGAATTTTGGGGTCATTTACCCTGAATATACAGATACCTACATTTGGCAATGGAAACATGCTATTTGAGTAGTTATCAACACCATTTCCTCCAAAGAGGGTTCATTACCATAACAAACGAGCCCATTCGTCCTAAACTATTGGTTCCTGACATCACTGGCACCATTTTTTACTTAAAATTATTTCTCTTATCTAAAAACAAAACACAAACGAAATTTCTGGTGCATTTTAGGATTTCCAGACTGTATAAAAGATTTTTCATAAACTTCATAAGAAAATGGGTATTCCCCTGAATGAAATCTCTGATGAACATAAATTTAGAAAACATTCCAAATGATATTACACAAACATGAAAAGAAATGAGGCACTCACCCACAAGATTCTTCTTGTAACATATAAGATTAGGATATTCTATCCACAATTTTCAACAAATTTAACATGAAAATAGTTTTTCACCAGACTGATTTTTCTTATGCATTTATAAATTTTCAGGTGGTTTAAAAGAATTTCCAACAACATCACAAGAAAATGGGCGTTCTTCTATATGAATAGTCTGATGCTTCCTAAGAGACTCAGATCGTGTAAAATATTTACCACAAATTTCACAAGAAAATGGGCGTTCATCCAAATGAATATTCAGATGGCGTTTAAGACTATCAAACCGTGCAAAAGAATCTCCACAAATTTCACAAGAAAATTCTTTTTCAACAGAATGAACCCTCTTATGCTTTTTAAGAGTATCTGACAGTTTAAAAGATTTTCCACATACTTGACAAGAAAATGCACGTTCACTCGAGTGCTTCGTCTGATGCCGTTTAAGATTATAAGACTGTACAAAAGAAACTCCACAAATTTCACATGAAAACAGTTTTGCGCCAGAATGAATCTTCTTATCTTAAGATAACGAGGCAGTTTAAAACATTTACCACATTCTTCACACGAAAACGGTCGTTCGCTCACGTTAATATTCGGATGTTGTTTAAGATTATCAGAATTTGCATAGAAACCTGTATTAATTTTACAGGAAAATAATTTTTTATTAGAATGAGTACTCTTATGCTTTTTTACAGTGCCAAACTTATTAGAATATTTTTCAAAAACTTCACAAGAAAATTGACGTTCTCCAGAATAAATACTCTGGTGTATATGAAGATTCTTAAACCGCGTGAAGATTTTTTTACATATGTCACTCACAGATGGGGTATAATCTATATGAATTTTTTGATGGTTATAAAGATACCAAGATGGCATATATGATGTTTCACGAAATTCGCTCATGGCTGAATGTTTATCTGACTGACTCCTCATATGGCATTGTTTGTGTTGAAAAATATTACTCAAGCTGTAGGCAGCAACTGGATCCTCACCTACACTGTTGGTTTCCTGTTCTGCTGTAGAAAGTTTCTGTTTCATGGTGTAATAGTTACTTTTAAAGTCACAATATCCCCTAGAAATAGGAAAATTTCAATGTTATTATTTGGCAACAAATAAATATAGAAAGGAAGTACGTTCAAACATATCTTTTAAAGATATTAATATTTTAGGTTTCTAACTAGTAAATATAAACTAGTTTGATATATGCACGAATATTAGAATAATGTTGTAATTTGAAGTAAATAGTCCTAAATCTAAAAAACTCAATGTGCTAACTCTAACAAAATTGAGAGTAAAAACTGACTGCCAGAGATTCAGGATTTATAACAAAAGTACAAGGGCTATAATTCGGGTAAATAGTCTAAAAACGTCGAAAGCGGAAACTAAATAGTAGTATAGTCAAATCGTGATGTACTGGAATCAAACAGCTCAGATCATGGTTGGAGACAATTTAAAGAATAATGAAAACTGAATGGCAAACGGTTAAATATCACATACCATGCAGCTGACACTGCGATTTTTGTCGAAAACCAGAAAAAATGTTTAGTTTATTCTAGAACATCAACTCAGTGAGCAAACACTGTGGAGGACTCGGCTTCAATTTAAACAAGATTTGATAATCAGCAAGAAAGAGATGGTAATAACCTTAGATGGATATACCCACAAATGACTGACCATATTCTAACATCAAGAATACTCGACGTTTCTGAAGGGAAACATTACAGAAAGCAAAATATCTAAAGTCACGACCTGTATCACAGTACTGATGAGCTAAACAGACATTGGCGGACAACGGACTTTCTGCCATATTATCGCCAAACAAATTGAGAGGTAATATCACAAAGTCTGAAAGTGGAAAAACTCGCTTTTCTTGTCGAAATACCATAGTACTGAGTTTAATTAATACTGTTCCTTGAAACCACTTTTAAAACACTTATGTTACATTCAAACTAGTTTCAAGTGCATTTCACATACTATTTTAGCTTGTGTCAAAACAGCATGAACTCGCGTCATACAATCTTCTCCAAGCAGCGCAACACACACACACTGCTCTGCCATAATACAATACAGGCACCCAGTCAACAATTGCTGCCCACAAAGCTGTGCTGGCCAGCGTCAAAGAATGTTGCTAAATATAACAGCACTATGCTACCCTATTTACTACACAAACTACAGTCTGTGGAAACCCAGTAATAATTAAATCAATTTACAAACATCAAAACAATTATACAGGACACTTATGATTAACAGATACAATATAATATTATTAATAATAACTATATTAAATTAATAATAAAAATAATTGGGATGATAGTATAATTCTACATCTAACCCACATTGTGACGTAATTATTAAGATGTTGCAAACATCTGCTGATTTGATTTTTAACACTTCCGTGGCCGTCTTTGTACATGATTTATAGCTTTACGGCCTATGCAGCATCGTTTATTGGATTATCTAAGCTTTTGGCTGTTATACTCCAGCCTTCTTCATTGTTTATATTTATGTTCTCATAGCCTATACTAAATTAGATATCAAAAGGGTTTTCAGACCTAAAAAACCCATGGAAGACATCATCTCATGATACCAATGTGCCAAGAAAATTCGCCTGTCTTCCATACATACGTGGTATCACAGACCAGATTGGGAAACTGTTTAAGCGGGCGTGGATGTGAATCATATATAAAGCTTACTTCAAACTTGGCCAGTCATTATCCAGGGTGAAAGACAGATTGCACCCACACCAGCTTACGGGTGTTTACGAAATCCCCTGCAGCTGTGGCAGTGTATACATCGGAGAGACAGGTCACACAGTGGCATAGAGACTTAAAGAACATATCTGTCACTACAAATATAACAACAGTGACAAATCTGCCATCGTTCGCCATGCTATTAACACCGGGCATGAAATAAATTTTCAAGACATGAAGCTACTCTGGAGAGAAGACCAGTGGTAGCCTCGACGTGTGAAAGAGGCAGCAGAAATCTCAAGGAATTCCAACAACATCAACGAATATAGCGGCCTTTACCTCTGCAATGCTTGGCGACTGAACATAATATAAACAGTATCTCTCAAGGAGGCTGGAGTATAACAGCCGAAAGATTAGATATTCCAATAAACAATGCGGCATAGCCCGTAAGCTATAAATCATATCTGCTCATTTCTTCAAATGTTTATACAAATTGTCTGAACCACAACATATTAAAAAAAAAAAAATTGAAGTGTGACATTAAGTCAATAATCTAAAGTAGGTTACAATGACAAAAAGTCCATAATTCAGGTGATCTTCTAACCATATATTAATAAAAAAAATTAAAACAAAATGCCTATTTTAATCAATTACAATGTTCCAAAATGAAAGTGCTGATCTTAAAATTTGTTTTCATAAATATGAAGAAATCACTCATATCTCAAATTAATTCTTGCAGTGGAATTCGCAGGATAATTGAATTCTAAATTCAATCTGGGCAAATAGTATTTGGTAATTTATTATACCTTGAAGTTACTATACTAATATAAATTATTCACATAGATAAAATATATCTATTTCTATCATACAATAATCCCCTCCTGCCTTAAAAATGGTGACACTATTTTTCAGTAACTAGAAACTTCATCAGTTGTAAAATATTAGTTACCGAGGCCAGTTAGCCACAGAAGGTATTATTCTAATGTTGTATTATTCTTGGAATAATTAAATTTATAACAAGTCAATTACTATCGTGAACTATTGAGACACTTGCATTAATGTTATCTATAGGATCAACCATCAGCTTTCCAATTCATTAAACTGATGACATTAAAGAAGAAATGATAGCTCCAAATTTAGTGTAAATACTTTTATGCATAGGGTTTACGCTTTAGCAATGTTGAGCTCATATGATGTGGAAAAAGGACTATGGTAAGGAACAAGGAGGCATTGGACCATGGCATTTTTAAAGGAACCATCTACCTGGAGTGAATTGGAGAGATCATGGATAACCAAATTTGTATGGCCAGATGGGGATTCAAACCACTTCTTCCACATTGCAAGGCCAGAGTGTTACCAAAAACCCACCATACTTGGTAAAGTGTAAAATTTTTAATCTCAAGAAATAATTTTTTTAAACATAAATTAAAATTGAACAAAAAAAAAAAACTACTTTAGCATCAATATAAAAAAATGATTCTATCTTACCTTTGTTGTGAAGTTTTCATAGTATATATATGAAATTGGGGTTGTACCATATCTTCAAATACTTTGGAGCAATATGCGCATACATATAAGGGAGCTGAAATACATGGTGTATGTGTGAACACATGTTTTGCTAGAGTGCACCAAGATATAAAAGTGGCTTTACAGTCTGAACAAGCAAGTACTTTAAATGTAGTTTTCTCGCTCTCTTGGTAATAGTGAGCACACAACTCTGGTAGATTTAAGAAAACCTTACTACAGAATGGACAGATGTGTAATGGTGTATTTACACATATGTTGTGACTGAAAATGTGTCTTATCAGAAAATCCCTTGTGGGGAAATATTGAAGACATTTCACACATCTGTACTGTGATGGCTTGTCCACTAACATGATGCTGTCACTCTTCTCATTAGATACATTGCTATTGTTCACATCACTTGTGACTAAAATGGTACTTCCAACCTTTAACTCTTCACCACACTAACATTGTTCAGAATACATATAATATTATTATTGATATTTTGAAGCTCAACCTTTTGACCTGTAAAAAAATTGACAAAACAGATTACATTTCTTTTGAAGTAAATTATCGATGAAAAGTTAAAGATATACCAATATAGTATAGACATTATATCGAAAATGATAAAAGCATTAAAAATCCTATAATTAGGATGGAAATTAAACCATTTATTTTCTTCGCAGCAAGTTACCTGATACTCATAATTGTACAGGCCTTTACTATAACAAGATATATCATATATAAAAAAAAAATAACTTCCTTTCACTACTTATTGTTAGTCAGTGAATAATGCTTGTAGGAGTCAACTGCAAATGGCCACTGAATAGTGGGGATATTTTGGTGTCAATGAATTAGTTCATAGTCAACTTTGAGTAAGCTATATTCAGACTTTCAGTTTATAAAAATCGAAAACCTTTGCTCATTAGAAGAAATATTTATTATTCAGTGCACCTTTTAAGACTTCATATTAAATTCAGGTTATGGGAATAAGTCATTCATCAAGTACTGCTACAAAAGTAGTGTGATATGCACATTAGAATGAAAAATGACATACCATTAAAAATTTTACAAGGATGGAGGAGATGGAAATAGCTTTAAATTTAAATTAGATACTTCTAGATTAGCTTGGATATCAACGTGATTAAAATTATGCAGTAAAATATAAAGTGAGGCAGAGAGTGAAATGTGTTTGTTTTTATATATATTTATAATTGGATACTCGTCTTTGTTGGTGCTGAAGTAAATGTAGCAATTAGCTGTCATCTCTGGTATAGCAGGAGACAGCAAACCTGGTGAACACATTTATAATACAGATGGAGAATACTGCTGACTCACGAGACATGTTCACATTGCTGTCAAATAAGTACAACACCAGTAGAGAAAACTCTGGTCAGGATGTATATATATATAAAAACAGAATATCAAACAGACAGCAATGTCACAATTCAGGTGCCAATATTATTGTAATACCTACATAGGTCCACTTCTGCTATATCACCTGTTACTTATCATACAAGAGAATCGTAACATCTTCCATTATCGGTAAAAACATAAATAAGCACAGAAGGAATTTCATGGGCACATCACAACTGTGGTAAATAAACCAAAACATAATGCAGTATTTCAGAGAGATATTTATATAACTCACTTACTACTAATGGAATATGTATAAACAATTTGGCAGTGAACTTGTGTTTGCACTTGCTGTAAAAAATAATAGGTTACTGAATTACAGTAAAATAATGACAGTGACTTACAAGAGGGAGTAAAATCTATTTTGTTATTTCATGATTTTACACAAGTATTTAACCGTCAGTGACATTCTGTTGGTAAAGCTTATGCCATTACACCTTGTCGATGTCGAAGTTATTAAAATTGTTGGGTTAATGCACATTTAATATGTTTTATAATACAGTCTCAAATATTCACATATAACTTTAACTGAATGAGGAAGGCAACATAATAAAGAAAATAACAACATACAACCACAATCTTGTGACCTCAGCAGCTCTGCAACAAACTACTGTGAAATAACCATAAATAAATATTCAAAAAACTACAAGATAGAAACCACAGTAAGCACGAACACAAAGCAAATGGCATCCCTGGGATCCATGTAACACCGACCAAGACCGTTTTCTAGTAATTTGTTTCCTGAATCACGATGTAAAGATTTCCAGGTCTTGCTGGCAATAGGAAGTGGAAAAATTTTCTTTTGTGGGTAAGGGTGTCAAGGAATGGAATAAATTACAATGGGAAGTGATGAATAATTAACGAAAGACGCTGAAGGAACTGTAGGTTAAAATTCGTAGATGGCAAAAGTAGATGAATTTAACACTCAAAGTTCATAAGATAATAATGAAAGACATGATAAGAAATGTGTAATTCGAAATTGCCACTGGAGCGTGCGCTCAATCATGTATTACAGTGGCCAACAACAAATACTGTTCCAAAAGAAATTAAATTGAATACAATTAAGAGTCTTCAAAATGTTATTCACAAGTTCAGTACGCGAATTTGTTAACAGTTTTTTTATTGATGAAACACGGCTATTACACATGTGACCAATATCAAATAATTAAACCTATACAAACAGCAAACGCTATCATAACTGAAATTAAAATTTTCAGTAAAGACTGTACAGTGCCAATCCCATAACTAATACACAGTTTTTCGAGCAGTCTGTAGTTACATCTGCTATTTGTAATATGTAATTCATATGCAGCACCCTTGAGTAAACATTTGTAATATAGAAACATACCTCTTGTTTGATGTATCCCACATCCAAACCACTTCCTTTTCTCATCTTTAAATATTTTAATATACTACTAGAGCAAATAAGAATCTTCCACCACGAATCAGCTGACAATAAACAACACATTCAAAGATACAGGACTAAGAAGAAGAAACAGCAATGGTTTACTGTCTGAAATTACGGAACCAACCAAGTGTCAATTGTCCCCTTTTTTTCTCTTCATAGCCTCGTCTTATACTCCAAAATCATACATTTTTATACCAGCATATACAGCTAATGGTAACAAAAAGCTACCTTTATTTCATACGAAATACATATACCGTTATCTAAAAATGGAAAATTTGCTGGTTTTATTGGTCACAGCTTCAGCAATAAGTCGTCTCAGTATGAAGGAACTAGTTTATTTTGCTCATTTTCAATCCATAACATCGTATGAAATTCTCTGGTTCCATAAAGCTAATAGGAAACTAATAAGAATTATGTGTGGAAATAGCAGCAGAACATCCGGTGCAGACCTGTACAAGAAATTTAACATTAGTAGCCATGTATATATTTCAATGAAATTTTCCTTTTTTTTTTTAAGTACATAGCATAACGATGGAATTTTTTGTTCAAGACTTTACTGACACCGCGTGTCGTTCGACACATGACCGTCATTAGTATGGTTTACTTCTTGACGATGACGGCTTACGACTGAGGCACGGAAGGTCTCCTCTTCAAATCCTGGACATGGTAGAAATTTTTACAGGCCATTAAATTGCCCTTAACCTATAACAAAGCTTTGATTCGTTAATGCGAATATGCTAGGACGCTCCATGTTTCGGATCTACCTTAAACTATAGGTTTCTTTTTTCTGGTAGGATGAGCAGATTAAGTTTAGTGACTGTGTTGGAAGTTCACTGAGCAGCATGTATCGTAGTAGCCTTCACCTAACTCAACAATTCTATAGGGTATGGGGGACCTACAGTTTAATATGAAATCCGAACCACAGAAGCATTCTCGCACACATCTCATCATACAGCAAGCTGTGTCAAGGATGAAGGTCGAGTTAAAGCCTTTCAAAATCTCCATTGAGTCCGAGTTAGGAACTTCTTGATCAACAGTCAGATGCCTAACTACTGAGCCACCAGGCCACTAATCTGTTACCTGTAACCTTTGTTTCGTCTTCCGTTTTTAGTTTCTTTAGTTCACGGCTCATGTGCACATAACCATTACAAAGTTTTAGGAACATAAAGATATTTAGCATCGGCGCGCAGTTCCTGAAGATCATATCCCAGTGTTTCTGCCTGCTGCAGGAGGTGTAACATTTTTTAAAATTAATTTTTAAGTGGGGCCTTCGGCCTTTGTGACCATTTAGCTATCTCAAATTTGCTTTTGTATCAACTACTGTATCAGGTTTTCATGGTGATATTATAGACACTATAGTGAGGATAGCACAAGACGAACACAACACTTAGTTAAACCATCCATGCCCGAGGCGGGTCTCGAACCAACGGTCCTTGCAATGAGAGCCAGCGTGCTCGCCCCTACACTGCCAGGGCCGGTGACGTGTATCAAGTAATCAGTAACTGTTCCCAGCTTAGCAATATTATTTTCTTGAGCCAAAGAATTGCTTTCTACTCTCTCGTTACCGTTACAAACAAGCTGCAGCACCGTGACAGAATTTTGTTTTTA